>OV884013.1:3896507-4109975 GCA_930367205.1 Acanthosoma haemorrhoidale
TTGTTTCATAAACTTACCTGAAATTATGATTGGGAAAAACGTTTGATAACTCTAGGCAATTATATTTCAATTGAAACTGTAATGCAAACATAGGTGTCTTTGTTTTAGACCAGGATGTTGACCAAAAGTAAATTGTTAGTACTTCCGATGTTTAATAGCTGACCGACGTGTTTTGTTTTTTTTCATCTTTTTCCCCCTGGCCCTGATGGATTGCATCATTTGAACGGCCACTATCGAACCACACGAGCATAGACGAAAAAGTATCTCTTTGGAAGATGAGCCCCTGCCTCTACTTCCGGCTCAGAAATACTCTGGCTGGCAACATCTGTCGGTGACCAAACTCTGGCTGTCACTTGACATAGTGTCGTCATCTAGTCAACATAGTGTAATTAACTTATATAATGTAATATTGTACGGTTTTAGATTTATTATAATCTACAAAGTTATTCTTAAGCCAATCTGGACATACGGAATAGAGCTTTAGGGGACAGCAAAAAAGTCAAACATCAAGCGTATCCAATCCTTTCAATCAAAAGTCCAGAGAACAATAGTAAATGCCCCTTATTACGTCAGCAACAGAACCCTTCATAAAGATGTTAAAATACCTTACATTCTCGAACTCATCCCTTCCAAGTTCATGAAATTCCATAGTAACCTATCCAACCAATCTAATCCCCTAGCACAGTCACTGCACTGCGCCACTCGTCCCTATAATCTTCCTCGGAGATTAAAGCGGCAGTGGCCTCGTGACCTGCTATGAATGCGTTACAGTGGGAGTCCTGGAAATGGCCAGTTTCTCCTAGCATGTACTGAGCGTATGTGGCTCTCGTGCTCTTCGTCAGCTTCCACTGGCTCGTATGCCGATGACGCGGATCACGGAGGTGCGTGGGGGACTTCGGAAGACTCCGCTTCCTTTATCGCATGCGAGGGAGGTGACAACCATGTGGATTTGGGAGGTCTCTGGGCTGTTTGTAAATACTGTATGAATGAGCGAGTGAATGAAAATTGTAAATATGGTATGAATGAGAACATTTATCTCAATTACTTATTGCCCAATAAGGCAGATTGTAATTTTAGCACAATAAAGAAGTTAATATATATTTATAGATTATAGCGAAGCAATAACATCTACTAATAAATCTTAACATCACTATTAGCATTGTTTTTGTTTTTACTTGCTAAAATTAATACTAGTCCTCGGTTTCGTGAGAAAAACACTGTGTTATATCAAACACAGGGGCTAGAAGAACAGGACTGGGTAAAGATTTTTCTTCATTGAGCAGAGTAAATCACAAGAAATAACCCCTTCATTTCAAATTAAATTTTATTCCGCTTTGTAAACAAAGCTATCCTTCAAAAGGGCGTATTCCCGAAGACCTGGTTTGTATCAGCCACATAATATAAAATCATTCTTTTATACGACGTATTGTCCTTGTCAAATCGGATTCTTAACACGTTTTTCTCAGCATTCATCCTTCGTCCAAAGTATTAAACAATTCAGAAAACAAACCATGTTTGGCCTATACTACAATTATTGATTTGTTTACAGTTTTGAAAACGATTTTATTGGCACTTTTATTATATTTATGTAACATTAGTCAACAAAAACTGTAATACGTAATAAATGTTATTGATACACCGCGACCTTCAATATGAAACCATACATAATATAGGTAAAAACAATTTTGTTAATTAAAAAAATATATTTAGCTTCTTGTGTCGATGTAAACATTTATGCATAATATCATCCGTCTGTATTTCTTTAAACAGTGACAGTGTGAAAGACAATATGTTATTATTCCCTTTAGCCACATTTTAAACATATATTACATATTTTAAAATCGATATCTTTTATTTGATACCTCTATCCAATATTATAGAAAAATATATATTTCTTAGAACTAATTAATTTATAAACGAACCTTCATTATTTACTGGAGTATCAAACATATCTATCATACGAAATATCATGCTTTCAAAAATAACACTGTTTTAGTTAAATTTGCGAGAAAATATCTTAATTCCATTTTTTGGTGTAATTATAGCAATCAAAATCACCATCTTATAAAGGGTTAAGGATTCATAAAATATCTTGTGGGAAATGGGATACGATACAAGTAGGAAGAGCACATGATATAAAAGTATTACGCTCTTACAAGAAGTCCGTATTGACAGGTAATTAAGACATATTTTCTAGATGATATGCTCTTCATTCACTCATATTTGACAATCCTGATAAAAACTTATTTTTCAATCATAAAATTATTTTACTTCCCTTCAATGTTATCTGTTTCTCTATCAATGGTAACAAAAAAAAGACATCACCCTCTTTTTTTTTTTTTTTTTTTTAAGGGAAAGAATAAGGGGGAAAGCCTTGCCAAAATCATATAGTATAGGAGGACAAGAGAACTCACCAGCTTTCTCAATGCACTATCTGGGTATAAAAATGGATAGGCATCTCCATTTATCCACGCATTTTAGTAATAAAATAGAAAAAGTACCACACAGGTTCGTCGCAAACTGATGATCTATAAATGTGTCTTCCGGACAGCTCTGCTGTACGGTGCCCCGCTACCCACTTGACTGACAATACAGCCAAATGTCTCCAACATTTCCAGAATGGGATCATGCGAAAAGTATCCGGATGAACTCACCCACCGACGGCACATCAAGTTTTTTGACTCGTTGCAGCACCTGACAAACCCAGTGTTTAACACTATGGCCCCACCACCCCTCCCGCATCGATAGCAACAGACTGTCGGGGAAAAATTAGGTTAAGAAATAGTATGTAAGTTAGTTTTAAGTTTGATCAAAAAGGTGAGCCCCATCACCTTATTAGTCAGTTTAGTCCATTATTATACTTGTTTATTCATTATATAATTTTTATAAAATAACATAACCTGAGTATAATGTAGCGATGCTGCAGGAAATACAATAGTTTGTAAATAGATTCGTCTGAGGATCTATAATTACATATAATTATCTGTAAATTTAAAGGTCTATGAAATAAAAAAAACATTACCCTCTCACCTTTAGAAAATCTTTTTTTCTATTATTTCAAAGCCCTATATTATTAACCCTCCTGTCAAACTAAAGACAAACTTTACTAAACACTTTTTAACTTTCTCAAATGCCGTTGTAGGAATTTCGACACAAACTCCGCTCATCCATCAGGTAGTCCTACAACTTTAGGTTTCCTTTCAAAGAAAAAAAATTGTCACGTAAGAATTTGTAATGCATCGTTATCTCAATAGAGTTTCCTAAGTAATGATTTTTCATATACATTACAGAATATATGTAGAGTATATACAAATTGGAGGGAACACGTGAGACACTTTGGGATTGTACGGGCTTATTGGGGGAAAAACGTGAAGGATCTGTCGGGGCTCCCCTTCCTCTGTCGCAGCAAGGTGACAATCATGCGGGGCTGGGAGGAATCTGGGCTCTGTGCATTCATATAAATCCTATCAATGAATGACTGAATGCTCAACTGTCAATGTGGTATGAATGAGATCCTTTATCACAATTATTTATTCCCCAGTAGGACAGATTGTAATTTTATTTCAATAATTGTTCTCTCTCTCTCTCTCTCTCTCTCTCTCCCTCTCTCTCTCTCTCTCTCTCTCTCTCTCTCTCTCTCTCTCTCTCTCTCTCTCTCTCTCTCTCTCTCTCTCTCTCTCTCTCTCTCTCTCTCTCTCTCTCTCTCTCTCTCCCTCTCTCTCTATGTCTCTCTCTCTCTCTCTCTCTCTCTCAACTTCAAATGTTATTCAAAGTGCTCAATAACAAATGTCAATAATGTTGTTTTATGGAGATGCTCCTTTGTTTCATGTCTTCCCAATGTCAAATAAGAACTAGATGTAGTAAACATCATAGAACATGGGTTCATCAAGAACCGAACAACGTGCAGATGAACTTTTCAAAGTCTAAAAATAGTGACAGACCTTCCTCTGACGCTTCTATGCAATATATATTACAATAATATATATATATAAATATATATTACTTTTTCTAATGTATTTATGCTTAAAAGGAGAGTTGAGATTTGTATATTTGCACTTTGTATTGTTCGAAAGCTCCAGCATCTCAACAAATACTCTCCTATTGGCATTATATCATCTAAAGTTAACATATCGCCTGTTCAGACATCATCAGGACTGAGGAAGTTCTTGCCTATGATAATACGTTTAGGGTATTTAGGTGTGTGCCGAATTCCATTGGTACCTTCATTAGATAATTTGTAAAACAAAAATGTTAGTGTTTTTAGATAAACAAACCATTTATTTGGTCGTTAAAAAAAATTATTAAAAATGTTATTATAGACAACGATTTATCCTACGAGTCCTGATGATGCCTCGACAGGCGAAACGTTGACTCCTACTTTATGTATTGTCTAAAGAATATTTAGGGGAGACTAAAGCATCATGGACAATCTAAAGTGCTGTTAACTTTCTGAAAAAAAAAAAAAAAACGAATTTCCTATCAAGTCCATCTTTGAAAATTCTTCATCATTTTGTTTTCATGGTTTACATTGATCTTAAGAGCTTCTGTTCTATCTGTACTTTATTATTCCATTGACAGAATAAATTCGTTTATTAGTTTTGTCTCTATTCATTATTACTTTGTTTAGTTTTTTTTTAATTCCATTCCTCTTCCTGTACGGTATTTAGGCTTCCATCTCGACAAAAGGCTTGCAAGGAACCCACACACGAGGCTAAAAAGACAAGAACTAAACAGACGCTTTGGACAACTGTACAACTGCAAGTCGTACATCAAGCGTCTCCAATGCTTTCAATCAAAAGTCCTGAGAACAGAAGTTAATGCCCTTTATTACGTCAGCAACAAAACCCTTAATAACGATCTTAATATACCCTACATTCTTGAACTCATCGCTTTCATGAAATTCCATAGTACCCTATCCAACGACCCTAATCCCCTAGAACAGTCATTGCACTGCACCATTCATCTCAATAATCCTCCTAGGAGACTAAAACGGCAGTGGCCTCATGACCAGCTATAAATTCGTTATAGTGGAAGTCCTGACAATGGCCAGTTTCTCCAATCATGTCCTGAGCGTATGTGGCTCTCGCGCTCTTGGTCAGCCTCCATTGGCTCATATCCAGTGACGCGGCTGACGGAGGAGCGTGGGGGACTTCCCAAGACCCCGCTTTCTCTTTCTCGGGCGAGGGTGGTGACTGGTGGAATATTTGTTCTCAAATTTCTTCTAGAATATTTAGCAATATTCACACTTTTTTTGTTATGTTTCTGTTTGTTTTAATGTTTTCATCGGCTTATTGGCTCTTATTTGTACATTAACATTGGAGACAATCGACTCGATTAGGAGCTGAGCATCGGACCGTAGACACTAGAACATTAGCTGAAGACTTATAGGTCATTATCGTAGTGAATGAGCATTGTGCATAGATAAGACAGTTACTGGGAGGCGTTAGCCAACTGAGAACTATTTGGCCGTAGACCCTCTTGGCCACCGAGCCAACTCTAGAACTCATTGGCCACAACAGTGTCCTCAATGCACCGTTTTTTTAAACTTCCGTTCCTTCTAACAAAACCTACAATAGCTTAATTCAACAATTAATGCCTCACTCAATTGTTTCGTAAGGGGTAAGAGAGCCACATACGCTCAGGGTATGGGTGGGCACGGCAGCCAGTGCCAGGAACGAATGACAAGCTTATCTATTGTAAACAGGTCGTTAGGCCAATGCCGCTTTATACGATGAGGAGATACTTGAAGATGAATGTAACTGGATAAGAGTTGACTGGAAAAGGTTTTCGTGGATTGCTTGTGAATTCCAGCGTGATTGACATGCAATATTCATGGCATCTCTCGTCCTCAGTTTGACTTGTGCTTGACTTGCTACAAAGAATTAACATTTGGTAGAACTATTCAGTAAAGCAGACGATTTCAAATGATTACATTCGATTTTGAGCAGTTAAAACTTAATGAACGTTACAGCTGACAAAATAGTTTCAAAATTATAGAACTTTTCCAGGTCGAGTTTCGCCCCTTTTTGAAATTCACGACTCCTTCGCTTAGACAACGATGCGCTCAAACCTGCGGATTGAGAAGATACAAAAAGAAGCATTTCCAATGACTGAGAAATTATTATTAATGATATTATTTTACATTTCATTTCCGATTGGCGCAGTTCAATTTAATCCTGGCTGGGAAAGGATGTGCTAACAATTCCATCTGTTAGACAGTGATATATTACATAACGTATGGCATAGGTAATTTAGGTATGGGAGTGTCCCCCTTGAAGTGGATGAAGAAATAATTGGGCCCATCAATAAGCCAGGGCGTTTTAATTAACTGAGACAACCCTCGAACCATAATCGTGGCCTTTGGCAACACCTCGCTCCAGTGAGTTCATTCTTTATTAAAAACTGGAAATATTTATTGGTCATTTATTGCCTGTTTTTATTGCTCACATTCCCCTAAAAAAGCTACGAAAGCATCAGGAAGATAGGGAAATTAACTGGTCATCTCGATTAGAATATTTTCACAACATATAATATTTTTTACATATTATTGTTTGTGTGCTAGTTTATTCTGATTTTAACTATCTTCTAAGATGGTACAGGGAAATACTGCCAAGGATGGGACAGAAATACGATAATGATGACAAAAAGGAGATTAGAATGCAATTGAAGGTACGCTCAACCGCAGAAATGCTTTGGTTAGATTTATTAAATTTATTAGAATATATGAAAAAAAATTGAGCCTTTTGTATTGTATTTATATATCTTACACTTTTAATAATTAATGATTATTATACTAAGAAAAAATATACTGTCAGTATCGGGATCTGAACCCCGAGACCACTCCGATATTTATTATTAGCATCTACCAATCGAGCTACCTTGCACGAGTTGACAACCTTTTTTCGCTATGCTCTAGCAATGTCTGCGATTACAGCACATTTTTTTTTTCTTTCATAACCCCTCTAAATTTACAGATAATTATATACAATTATAGATCCTCAGGCGAATCTATTTACAAATTATTTTGTATTTACTGTAGCGTCGCTACATTATATACAGGTTTTGTTATTTTATAAAAATTATATAATGAATAAACAAGTATAATGATACACATTATACGTGACTGGACTCAACTGACCAATAAATGTTATGGGGCTCACCTTTTTGATCAACCTTAAAACTAACTTACATACTCATTCTTAATCTAATTTTTCCCCGACAGTCTGTTGCCATCGATGCGGGAGGGGTGGTGGGGTCATAGTGTTAAACACTGGGTTTCTGAGGTGCTGCAACGAGTCAAAAAACTTGATGTGTCTCCGGCGGATGAACTCACCCACCTACGGCACACCAACCAGCGTTCATTACCCTGTCGAGAGAGGTATGTCGGACCACTTTTCTCATGATCCCATTCCGGAAATATTGGAGACATTTGGCTGTATTGTCAGTCAAGTGGGTATATAGTTGGGCACCGTACAGCAGAACTGGCCGGAGGACACATTTATATATATCATCAGTTTGAGACGAAGCGACAGGTAGGGTGAAGTTAGCAAATGCGATAGCCGGTAATACATGTTTAGTACTTTTTCTATTTTATTACTAAAATGAGTAGAGAAATGGAATGTTTTACTAAAGATTACAGCACACGGTAGGTGTACATGTTAAGGCATAAAATACAAGTTAAGGCATTCTTCACTGCCTTGTTTTCACTTATCCCGTCCGGAATCGCTCCGCTGGTTTAATGGTAGCACACCCCGTAAATGTGGATGTACAGATCTCTGCACATATTTCCAAGGGATCCGTTACCATCCAATTAACATTTTTATATTGGGAAGATAAAGACAGTAAATGAAATGCATTCAGCAATATTATAACACTGTAATCAACAAACGGGTACTCTATGGATCACATGGCAGAGAGGTATGGACACCCATGACCACACGAGTCCCTCAACCATTAGGCCCATGCCCCCTGGAGGTACACTGCCTTTACAATAGTATTTCTACATACACAGCAAACATAACAAATGTATCATTTGTATAGTAACGATATTTGTTGTGATATAACTCTCTGTGGGATTCATTTTATCTAGTTCTTGAAAATGAGGTGACACACCGCGCCCCAGATATCTACCTCTGAGCCCATTGGGTACACAGCGTGTAAGCTTGGCCAAAGAGAACTTATATTGGGAAGGTCGCCCGTCACTCGAGGCAGATAATGAGCACAGCGCGGGTTCGTGTCCCGATCTTGCTAGTAATTTTTTATTTAGCTTTTAATGATTAATAACAAAGCAATAAAAAAAAACAAAAAAAAAATCCTATTTCATGAGCTAATGTCAATCAATGAGTTTCGCTCAATACTATAGCCCTTTACTTTTTTTGGGGGGGGGGGAGGGATTAAAAGATTATTTTAAGTTTTAGAGATCAGCAACTTAAATAAATTTATGATTTATTTTTTAAATTTAGTTTTTAAAAAAAACCATTATAACGTCGTCTGTTGTCTTTTAAAATGTTCCTTTGTCTTCTAGCTCCTTTGTGTATTTGATACATACCATATTGCTCATTGTTGATCTGACAGAACTCTAGGTGGTTAAAACATATAAATGTTTAGTTGCATTAAGGTTCGGTTACATATTTACAACTGATCTTGGGGACTCATATACATACAGATCATTTGGCCCTGTCACTTCTGTTCTGTAAATTGATAATAGTGGTCGGTATGAACATATCTTCAACACCTTTAAGTTATTGAAAGTTTTATTCCATCTGTATAATTCCCCTTCGTTTTTCGAAAATTCTCCGAGTAACATTTTCTTCACTGCCTTGTTTTCACTTATCCCGTCCGGAATCGCTCCGCTGGTTTAATGGTAGCACACCCCGTAAATGTGGATGTAAAGATCTCTGCACACATTTCCAAGGGATCCGTTACCATCCAATATTTGCAACTATTACATCGGATTAAGCATCAAAGGACCAAACTTGAATATACTGGATAATGTTGTCCTTTTTACACACAGTTAGCTGCATACCATTCCTTCTCGTCGACTCGGTCTCTGCCCGTCCGGCACCGTTACTGGCAGCCTAGTCGGCGGACAGTTAAATTCGTATTGATCTGGCTCATAAGATCTTGCACTATGTTCAGGAGAAGTTGTACAGGCTAGGTATTATAGCTAGTTTTACGAGGCCTTGGAATGATTACGAGTTCACACTCGGTATCTAAGGGTAGGCGAAAACCGTCCGGACCCCGAGGCAAATGTTAACCGGAAAGACGGGACCGCAGGCTACTAGGTAGAGTTTGTAGGGCCCCAGAAGCCGTCGTTCGCATGGAAGGATCCATTCTAAGGATGTGCTAGTTTTAGCGAGACGAAGCCAGAAAACAATCGAGTTATTGCATTTTAAGTTCATCGACTGAGTGAAAGACGAAAATAACGCTGCACAGTCGTGCAAGTAACGGCATCGAACCAACGAAAAAAAAACGAATTTATTTGAATGAGAGAACCAACCAATATTTTCAAAAAAAAGTAAATAATAGTCACCAGTTCTTATTACATTCAATAATTATAACTAAGAACAACAGGTGGACTAAGTCAAGAAAGTATTTTTTTAAATTAGCATAGATGTCTTGGATTTTATCTAGAATAAATAAATAAAAAAGCTTACAGTTTTTCTGAAGCATGAAGAAATGGAAAAAATTGGCGAACTGAGTTTAGTTTACCTAATTTCAATAAAAGAGCAATCTAACAAACAGAAATAAAACCCATTAACTTGAGTCGGATTATTTATTTAGTATTTATACGGATACATGAATTATTTATTTAGTATTTACACGGATACATGAATTATTTATTTAGTATTTATACGGATACATGAATTATTTATTTAGTATTTATACGGATACATGAATTATTTATTTAGTATTTATACGGATACATGAATTATTTATTTAGTATTTATACGGATACATGAATTATTTATTTAGTATTTATACTGATACATGAATTATTTATTCAGTATTTATACGGATACATGAATTATTTATTCAGTATTTATACGGATACATGAATTATTTATTCATTATTTATACGGATACATGAATTATTTATTCAGTATTTATGCGGATACATGAATTATTTATTCAGTATTTATGCGGATACATGAATTATTTATTCAGTATTTATGCGGATACATGAATTATTTATTCAGTATTTATGCGGATACATGAATTATTTATTCAGTATTTATGCGGATACATGAATTATTTATTCAGTATTTATGCGGATACATGAATTATTTATTCAGTATTTATGCGGATACATGAATTATTTATTCAGTATTTATACGGATACATGAATTATTTATTCAGTATTTATACGGATACATGAATTTTTTATTCAGTATTTATACGGATACATGAATTTTTTATTCAGTATTTATACGGATACATGAATTTTTTATTCAGTATTTATACGGATACATGAATTATTTATTTAGTATTTATACGGATACATGAATTTTTTATTTAGTATTTATACGGATACATGAATTATTTATTTAATATTTATACGGATACATGAATTATTTATTTAGTATTTATACGGATACATGAATTATTTATTTAGTATTTATACGGATACATGAAATATTTATTGAAGCCACTTTTCAATATAAATTACAAGTCAATATTGGCTTCGCTCCTAATCCGCACATGTGGGTGCTCCCTAGGATTAAAATATTATACCCACGTCCTGTACATTTTTATTTAAGAGAGATTGGATTATTTTGATTACCTCTATCAGACATAGTGATGGCAATAAGTAAGTACCTAAAGCGGTAAATACTCCAGCCGATAAATACGGACAGAGTGGACCGGAGGGAAAAAGGCGTGAATATATTTTCGGAAAGAGGAAGTCGTTGGAGAGGAGCTGGAGGACGGCACTGGAGAACCTCCATGCAAATTCCAGAGGGGTGGATATATTGTAATGGGAGGAAGAGGAGGACCCGGCCAAAGGAAGAAATATCTATGGACGCTTGTATGGTTTTCCGATAGATACATGCAATACAGAAGTGAGGAGCACACATGCAATGTGCATACATTTTCCCTTATCTGTGCCATTGCGGTTAGTCGCATCCGGGTTCAACGCACAAATATCAGATTAAACAAATCAACATCCTTATTTAATGATACCAAAGTCCACGTGAAAGAAAACATGGTTGACTTCAAAATAACCTTCTCTTAAAGTAATTTATAGCGTTGTATTATCTCCACTTGGCCTCTATTCAACAGTATACCGTCTTAACATTTCAATCAATATTACGTATTGAAATGAACGAATTAACTGAAAAATAACAGTTAATTATTCATTATTAAGCCTCCTAAGAATAACAAAAAGGTGCATATAAGTATCTAGTTGACAAAAAAAATATATGCTATATGTATGAAGTATTAATTGTACTTATATTAATAATAATGGGCATATGTTGATATGTGTTGACGTCAATGAACCAATAACATAATATTAGAACAAAAAAAGTGAATAAATATAATTGAATACATTTAAGTGCATAAAGTTAAGTGAATAAATATAATTGAATAATCTAAGTACATACAAATATAAGTGAATAATATAAGTGCATAAAGTTAAGTGAATAAATATAATTGAATAATCTAAGTACATACAAATATAAGTGAATAATATAAGTGCATAAAGTTAAGTGTATCAATATAATTGAATAATCTAAGTACATACAAATATAATTGAATAATATAAGTGCATAAAGTTAAGTGAATAAATATAATTGAATAGTCTAAGTACATACAAATATAAGTGAATAATATAAGTGCATAAAGTTAAGTGAATAAATAAAATTGAAAAAATATAAGTGAATACATATAAGTGAATAAATATAAGTAAATACATATAAGTAAATAAATATAAGTGAATTGACAATTACTGATATATACGAGTATACGATCAAGAGCATAAAGGAAAAAGAGGTGGTTGCTGGGATTTAACTAAATAGAGGATGAATACAATTAAAGAAACAAGAAAAATTACAATAATAGTAATGATTAAATAATGTATTGTTAGATTGTAGGAAGATTGGGAGATTTGCTGACGAATATCGATGGGAATAGTGTGGCGAATGCGTGTGGCACGGATGAGTAAAGAACGCTCAAAAGGAAACAGATTTGTGAGAAGGGAAATACAGGTCGGAAGGGCGGGAATTGATAACCTGGATTCAGGAAGATCTATAACCTAACGAAAGTGTTCTAGGAAAATCTGTTGACCAAAATTTTGATTAGTGAAGACATTACTGGAAAAAATTAGTTGTAGGAAATTCGTTCGGTGGAAGATGAATGTCAAAATAGTTGCTTTGGTTCAAAGGGTTTCCTGCTGACATTTAGCGGTCTTCAAAACATCAATCAGATCGTCTTCAGTTCTTGATTACGATTAATCATACCAGAGTGTATTGGTATGGGACCATAAAATAATTAGTCATTAGACATTAATTTCTGAAATAAACTACTTGTAATTGTAGCAACCTTTTTATAGTTTGTCATAAACCCAAATTTCAGTTTCTGTATAGTTTGTCTATGTTAATTTGTGCGCTGGAAAAACAAATATATTGTTTAATACAAATAGTACTTAGTTGAGATTGGTATGTTGTACTCATGAGACTATAAAAAGATTTTAACGAATCAACTTAGTTGAGTTGAAGCCCATTTATTGAGAAACAAAAGCTTAAAATAAATTCATGGAATGGAATGTGATAAGAGTTGAAATTCCTCGGCAAATTTCCAATACACGATATAAAGCCTGCTATTTATTACTGGTTCTCTGTCTTATTATTCCTGCAGTTCAACTCGATGTGAGTTAGTCCATCAGATTCCATTGGCAATACATGCTCCAGCTTTTGATGTAATTTATATATTGCTTCAAATATACATAGCTGAGGTTCTCGTGTGCTGCAATAGGTTAGCATAATGGGTTAATGATATCAAGGTTCTTAGCTCAAATCCCTCGATGGAAAGTGATTTTATATTGTCAAATTAGGTTTTACTTAAGATGGATCTCGCTATTGTTAATAATTATGAAAATGGCAGATTTCGTTATGGATTTTCACCTCAAAGGCCTCAATGGAAATACGTAATTGGAAAAAAAAAATATACATATTTACATAGACCTACTTCATATACATTATGTAACTTATTTTTTTAATCGATGATTTATTTATAATTAGTAATGTTAAAAACATAGCATACATAAAACCTACCACATAGATATGATTACTCCTCATATTTTTCTTAAGCAACTCATATCAGATGTGCTAACGGTTCCGAACAAAACTTGAAAATGACAAAGGTACTCCCAGACAATGGAATCCATAAAACGGGGAAAATCCAATCACCTCCTGCTCGTCAAGAAGGGATTATTGGGGATGGGATGAAATGTGATAGGACATCCCAAGGGATGCACTCCACAGGTGCCGAGTCTTGTTGCTCCCCCTCTCTCATAACCAACTTATCAGTTCGGGTCAAAAATTTGAAAGGTCATTGCAACTATCACAATATCAGACGACCTTTAAAAGCTTTCCAAAGTAATTTTCAGAACAATATTGTTCACCATTTCAGTCCAATGCTATGCATGTAATGTAATGTCAGTTTTTGTCATTCTTAACGGACAATGCCTCACAATAAAGTTTCTTTTCATTTCATTCTTTCATCATTGTCTGAAAAGTTGATATTAGTGATAGATCAGAAAACTTTTCGAAGAAAGACTTACAGTTTCTCATTTTTTTTATTAAAAAATTTTCACATGAACATTTTGTTCAATCACTCAATTATTCGGAACGAAACTTAATAAAACATATACTATAAGGATATATAAAACATTATAAAACGCAGAGCGCACTAATACACATTGTAAAATATGGATTGTGCTCTAGCTCAATATAATCACAAATATTAAGAAAAATTTCATATAATTCTATAAATAGTCGAATATTTTTATGTATAAAACAGATATGGTGAGACGAGTCATCTTATGACTAATGATGGGTGTTTAAACTTGCCTATGTACCCATCTCTTAATGACTTATGATTAATTGACATATTATGTATTATATATTGTATGTATTAATCATATTGTTTTATTTTTTTTCTAGATGAACCCACAACCTTTTTACAGCCCGAGTTATCTCAGTTCGATAAGGGTGAGTTAATTTTTTTTTCTCTTTTGATAATGCATGCAATTTCGATAATACTGCGAATCAAACTTAAAAATAATAACATAACAAATTTTAATTTTATTGATCTTTTATTGAATTGATAACAAAAAAGTATGAATGACAAATACGAACTAGCTGCTGGTGTATCGACATGAAATCATGAGTGTTTATATATGCAAGCAAAAATGAAACATGATGAAGTATGAAAGTTTATTGTACATTATACATATATATGTTTGTTTGTTTTTTACATAAATGTAAGACTAATGGAATTCGAAATATTACACGCATTAAAAAATTAATAATATCAAATAAGTCGTCATTAATTGGTATCATTTTTTCGGAATTCATCCAAACTTCATATCAGGTCAAAGAAATATACTTCAGTGAGGAATATTTCTGGTCAAATAACCATTTTTTATTATAACAAACTTTGCACTAATAGATGACAAAACACTATCTGAGAATAGCCCCAAACATTGAGGAGATGATCAAAGAAAAAATATAGACATGAGATTGTCATGTCTGATCTTATTTTAAAGATTTCAGTATTACCAGCAATAATCAAATAGAAAGAGAATGTAAGGTAACTTGTCAGGTCTAACTGTCAATTTGATAATTTAATATGGCCTCCGAAAGTCGAACATAAAGCGTATCCAACCATGTCAATCGAAAGTCCTGAGAACAATAACAAATGCCCTTTATTACGTCAGCAACTACAGCCTTCATAACGATCTTAATATACCCTACATTCTCGAACTCAACCCTTCCTAGTTCATGAAATTCCATAGTAACCTATCCTAGCACCCTAATCCCCTACCACAGTCATTGCACTGCACAACTCATCCCTATAATCCTCCCCTGAGACTGAAACGGCAGTGGCCTCGTGACCTGCTATAATTGCGTGACAGTCGGAGACCTAACCACCCTGTCTCGCAGCCCCTTGCACCACCCTAATCCCACTCATCGCTATAATCCTCCTCGGAGACTAAAACGGAAGTGGCCTGGCAATGGCCAGTTTCTCCAATCATGTCCTGAGCGTATGTGGCTCTCGCGCTCTTGGTCAGCCTTCACTGGCTCGTATCCGGTGACGCGGCTGACGGAGGAGCGTGGGCGACTTCCCAAGACTCCGCTTCCTCTTTCGCATACGAGGGAGGTGACAACCATGTGGATTTGGGAGGTCTCTGGGCTGTTTGTAAATATTGCATGAATGAGCAAGTGAATGATGAATTGTAAATATTCTATGAATGAAAACATTTATCACAATTACTTATTACCTAATAAGGCAGATTGTAATTTTAGCACAATAAAGAAATAAAAAAATATGGAGCATGTCCTATTTGGACGTACAGTTTAATCAATGATTACCTTAAAGGATTACATTTGTTGACCTCATTGACTTCAGTGAAGTATAACATATGATTATTTTTTTGTATTTATAACAATTAAAGTATTACTATATAATTTAGATTGTCAATAATTATCAGTCCAGAAAAGATATAGTGGCAAAATCGTAATTTGTCCCCGGAGGAAGGTCCCCGATTTCCAGCCGGGTACTCTTCCAACTGAACTAACCTGTACAAGTAGAAGAGCTTCCCATTATTATGAATCATGTTTGGCTTAGCTCGCTCTTTTTTTTTTTTTTTTTTTTCAAATCCCCTTAAAAAAAATGACAAAACTTTTATGTACTATAGATTCTTAGGCGAATCTATTTACATATTACATTTTATATGTCCTGTACCATCGGTACACTCTATACAAGGTCTGAATCGGTATAGAAGTTATATAATCAATACAAGTACAATGATACACAATGTACTTGGCTTCATTGACAAGACGCTACAAGGTGATGGGGCTCACCTTTTGATCACAACAAAAGAAAACTAAAAAACTAACTTGCATACTAATTGTTAACCTAAATTTTCCCCGACAGTCTGTTGTCATCGATTCGGAGGGGTGGTGGGGTCATAGTGTTAAACACTGGATTTGTGAGGTCTGGCAACGCGTTGAAAAACTTGATGTGTCTCCAGCGGATGAACTCACCCACCGACGGCACACCAAGCAGCGGGTGCAGGTCAGCGACTTTAGCTCCTTAAATGAAATCTTCCGAGAGTTTGACAGTATATATTTTTCTAAAAAAAATTCTAACATTTGTACAATTCGCTTTCCATGGTAGCTTTGAATTGTATTTTTGGTTATTATCAGTAATAACTCCCCCCCCCCAAAAAAAAAATGTTAACACTTAATGAACCTATTTTAATTTCATTTTTAAATTCAATAGCCAACTAAAATTTGACATAATGCATACTAGTGTACATCCAATATCGATTTATGTTTAAAAGAAAAAAAAAAAAAAACTTAATTTTTGTACCAGACAATTTGTCAACAAGGTTTACAAATTTCCCAACTTAAATATTCGTCAGCAATTAGCAGTTAATTTATTCTAAGCCAATAAAATGTACCGAAATATCAAAGTGGAAATTAAAAATTCCTCCTCGAGGATTCGATGGGAAATTAGTTTCTCCCGCACTTTTCTTATATTTGGCGTAGATCAATGAAGAATTCCATTTTTAATAAAATCTTTTATTAACTCTCTTTAAAGAGTCTATTAATTAATAAAAAATAGGTATGAGTTAATCAAAACTAGTTTAAATGTTACTCATTATTCATGAATAAAATAATAGATTTAGTCAAGCCATTTATTGATGATTTCTCATTGAAAATCATCAAATATCGACCAAGATTATTATCGTTACTAATATCTTTAAAATTGTTTTTTTTTAATCTAAATAGGGACAAAATGAAGACAATATTCGACCACAAACCTACACCACTTAAAATAGAAGTAGGTCTTTGAAATTTACGATAGGAAACTTAACATTATCTATACCCTCTTCCGCAAGTCCTGTCCACAAGTTTTTTTTTTTATTACATTCCTCTTCCTGTATCCGAGACAGTACGGTGCTTAGGCTTCTATCACGACAAAAGGCTGACATGGAACTCACACACAAGCCTAAAAAGACAAGACCTAAACAGACGCTTTGGACAACTGTACAGACTACTTCGAAGGACATCCCATCTCTTAATAGAAAACAAATTACTAATCTACAAAGTTATACTTAAGCCAATCTGGACATACGGAATAGAGCTATGGGGGAC
This sequence comes from Acanthosoma haemorrhoidale, assembly GCA_930367205.1. NCBI lineage: Eukaryota > Metazoa > Arthropoda > Insecta > Hemiptera > Acanthosomatidae > Acanthosoma > Acanthosoma haemorrhoidale. The sequence continues at coordinate 3,913,892 of OV884013.1, forward strand.
AGCAAAAAAGTTGAACATCAAGCGTATCCAATCCTTTCAATCGAAAGTCCTGAGAACAATAGTAAATGCCCCTTATTACGTCAGCAACAAAATCCTTCATAACGATCTTAATATACCCTACATTCTTGAACTCATCCCTTCCAAGTTCATGAAATTCCATAGTAAACCTAAGCTACCCTCGTAATCTGCTTTAAATACAAGAATGTGGGAATCCCTTCACTGGGAATGACCAGTTTCTCCGATGAGCGTCTGTGGCTCTCGCGCTCTTTGAGGAGGGGGGGGACTTTCCAAGACTCCGTTCTCTCTTTCACATACGAGGGAAGTAACAACCATGTGGATTTGGGAGGCCTCTGGGCTGTTTGTAAATACTGCATGAATGAAAAACTGTAAATATGGTATGAATGAGAACATTTACCACAATTACTTATTGCCTAACAAGGCGTATTGTGATTTTATCACATATATATAAAGATTTTGAAAATATATACTGTGTATATGGAATTATGTGCTGTTTTAGAATATGTATGATATGTTGGAGGTTTAGTGGAACATAAAAATTTGTTTAATGTTTTAGAGAAACTCATTTAGAAGAATTTTGTTAATGTACATTGTTTAAACTAAGGAAATGAACTATGAGGGAATAATTAAGATTATCGAAATACTTAATCGTGTTGCAAGTAGTAACAATTGTTTAGTAATTATAATATAAAAGGTTGACTAACATTCTAAAGGAAGGTGATGTCACTTCCAGGAGATGTTGCCTATTTATAAACAGAAGACGTCTATTCCTGTCTTTCTGTCACATGTTTCAAAACACACCACTTTCTTCATCGCCCTCTGTACATCTTATAGTTATTTGTTTTGTTTTTTTTCAATGGTTTTTCAAAACCATAAACCCTGATTTCAAAACACACCACTTTCTTCATCGCCCTCTGTACATCTTATAGTTATTTGTTTTGTTTTTTTTCAATGGTTTTTCAAAACCATAAACCTTAATTTCAAAACACACCACTTTCTTCATCGCCCTCTGTACATCTTATAGTTATTTGTTTTGTTTTTTTTCAATGGTTTTTCAAAACCATAAACCCTGATTTCAAAACACACCACTTTCTTCATCGCCCTCTGTACATCTTATAGTTATTTGTTTTGTTTTTTTTCAATGGTTTTTCAAAACCATAAACCCTGATTTCAAAACACACCACTTTCTTCATCGCCCTCTGTACATCTTATAGTTATTTGTTTTGTTTTTTTTTCAATGGTTTTTCAAAACCATAAACCCTGATTTCAAAACACACCACTTTCTTCATCGCCCTCTGTACATCTTATAGTTATTTGTTTTGTTTTTTTTCAATGGTTTTTCAAAACCATAAACCCTGATTTCAAAACACACCACTTTCTTCATCGCCCTCTGTACATCTTATAGTTATTTGTTTTGTTTTTTTTCAATGGTTTTTCAAAACCACAAACCCTGATTTTGTCACTTATGTTCCTGCGATTGTAAACAATATCTGTTGGTCGGTTTTAACAGCTTTCTGCTATTGAGCCATAAATGTTTTTGCATGGAAGTTACAAATGATTAGTTACAAAACTCCATTGTAAGTGAGTGGCTTAGGTCGATGAAAGCGAGTTGTATATTTAGTTGATATTATTGTCTATTCATATTTTATAGCAAACTAGTAACATTGTATTTTATGTTTTGTTGGACCTGCGTATTTTTTATATACCTGTTTCATCTATTATCAATGTATCATTGTAATTCAAACCGTCTCATATTAATTCAATAGCCATACTGCACTCATTTGGTCTGTAACGCTTGTAACTAGCAATCACTGGACGTCGTTCAACAACAGCACTCTTGTTGTAATGACTGACCAAAACATACATAACAGCTCACATTAAGGTTAATAATTAATTAATTGTAAATTAAATAATTAAATTATGTTTTTATAATGGTAAGACGAATCAAACCATGGCAAATGACGCTTATTTAAAAATCAGTTATATTTTTATGAAAAATGTTTAAGCGACATATTATTTATAATATTGTTTTAATTTGCCTCTAGCTGGGCCAGAGGATGTACGCTCATCTACCTGCCACGCAATCGGTGAGTCTTATATATATATTTTTTTACTAATTCAAATGTAATATATTACCTAAGACGATCTCAAAGAACTAACATTGTGTTAAATAATTATTTATTTGGAAATTAATAACCACGGTTATAATAGTAAGTTAGATGATAATTTTGTGAAAGGTCATAATGATGAGAAATTTCGAGTGATTGTTAAGATATAAAACATTCTTGAATATTTATCTACTCCATTGTATTCGTTTTTCGACTATTCGCAGCAAAACCAAAGTTACGTTTTCGTCTGCTTACATTTTCTACAATAATTTGTAAGCTAGATAATAAAATCAATGAAAAAAGTTTAAGTGATATTAAAAAAAATGTGTGTCAACAGTTAAATAATGTTTGTAGAGGAGAGTCTATTAAAAGAAAAGAAAGAAAAGCTTTATTATGAAGTACAAGCAAAACACTGGTATATACAAATGTTAAGAGTTACGTTACTATACTACATACTGAGTGGCATGTCTTGGCACAAGTGTTGTCTGGGGCTAAAGCTGAGACATATATGTATAAGAAAAGGATAAGATTCTGGGAAGTAGGGAGGTCTTGAAGGGAAGCGGTTGCTTAATTAAAAATAACAGGAACCATCAGTGACTTCCATGAAGTCACGAGGCAGGTATACAGTTCTGCTCAAGCCCCTTCTACTTTTAGCATTATAAAACTAACGACAAAAATCCACTGAGAACTCTCAACGGTACATCGACGTAATGGGCAGAAAATGGAAAGCAGAAGGAAAAATAACTGACAAAGGTTAATGTGTTAAAAAATACCTACAGTGTATCTCATTAACAAAAATAGAACAACAACTTAGAATTCGGCGAGATTAACTGGACGAAAATACACATCGTTGTGTAAATACAAATTTATTTAATGTCACATGAGTAACAACGGCTATTATAGTTGTTGTCATTTATTCCTACGAGTCGTTCTGTTCCTCAGGTTCTTTGTCAATGGTTTAAGGCACTCAGGTCGACAATAAGGTAGGTATGGGTGAGCCTAGTATGTCCTATTCTCAAATAGGTAATTACTTCGGTTGATTTGGCGAATTTCCGTTAGGTCTTACCTGAGCTTTGTTTTCGTCCTATATGGCTGTTGAGTGACCGTTACCTAATCTCATTCAATCGTCGTGCCTCTGAGTTCGTCGCATTCATCATATTTACTTGAATTTTCGTTTTGTATATTGAATCAAATTTCGGTATTTGAAACAAACAGAAAAATACATGATACACAGAGGTATAGGAAAAAACAATTACACCAAAATATAACACTTGTCGGAAGTTACTTCTTAATTGCTATACTTTCAATCCCCTCTTTAAATTAAAGTGATATTTCTATACTTTCAATCCCCTCTTTAAATTAAAGTGATATTTCTATACTTTCAATCCCCTCTTTAAATTAAAGTGATATTTCTATACTTTCAATCCCCTCTTTAAATTAAAGTGATATTTCTAATTTAAATTCAGTTAAGCAGTAATTTTTTTTTTCCATTAAATTTTTCCACGAAATTTAGACACGTGTACAGTTTCAACAATCGTGATAAACACGTCCTTAAACCGAAAAAAATAAAGAAAAACGAAAAATTTTGAATCTTTCCTTATTAAATCAAATGCAATTTTTTTTTATATTTTCATAGAACCTTCAGGTTCGATAGTGGGCTATTGGATTTGAAACAGTAATGATTATATTAAGGAGGTATGTTTAACGAAAGGACTTTTTCAATCTTGAACACCGCAGATCTCTCACTCAAGGCACTTATTCAAGGTTCTCCCATCAACATTGGACTTTTCAACCTATACACTGCTTAGAAGATAGATCTTACCAAGAAGTATTTAGAAGGCATCTACTACTTAATGACTACAGATACCCAGGTACGACTCCCGGACATGAGGAATTTTTAAATTAGCCAATGCGGTTTACAAGACAAAAAATAACGTTAAGACTCCTAAATCTCATCTTCGTGCTTCCAATTCTCAGGAATAATTGAGTGGAAATCGAAATTCTATTCTGTACCTTTATTTCTTCTTTTTTTTTGTAAATTTAAACCAATTCTGGGCTATATCCGGGCGATTGCTATTTTCATTTTATTAAATAAGTCTAATGTTTGAAAGCAGTCTTTTTTTTATAGTTTTATTGCCTCCTGCTCTATAAACATTTTGTTCAGTCCTTCAATTGTTGCCATAACAACAAACGTGAAATATTCAAAAGAATTATACTACGAAGAATGTCTTAGGGTTTTTGTCAAAATCATTATTGGAAAAAATTTCAGCTTGCGTAGTTACACAAAAGTTCGTAGCTACTCTAGAATTGAAATGTAGAGAAAAAATGAATAGCAGTTCTATAGTTTCTCAGCAAACTCTTCCGTCCATTTCAAAAGATTAATTTATAATTAAATTCTAATATTCACAATTATTTTCTATTCTAGTAGTGATTTTATAGCATTCACATTGCATAGCACAACGACGATAAAACTGAACATCACACATCCACTGCGATCAGTAACGATTAGTTTCAGCTGTCAATGGGATCCTGACTGTAGAGACCGCTAACTGCATAAGATAAATCACCCTATACTCTTTTGTATATATATATATTGTAAATTGGTTATAATATGTTGTAAATGAATTGAAACAAATGTTAACCATAAGTCATACTTACTTATTTACACTGGTAAATATTGTAAACAATAAAAGAAGCAGCTGCAAAAAACTAGTCAGAGGCCCTTGCAGAGGGAGTCAGGTAGCGGCTAGGAGGCTGGGTGGGTCCCGGTCTAGAACAGTCAAGCGTCGATGTGCAATCCTGCGGTTTGGTTGGTCAGAATAAAACCCCAGATCATTGGCTACTTGGGTTTATATATACCCCATAGTTTTAGCCGATAAGTCATTCTAACTACGGCTCTCTGGACTGGTACCTGCAGCTGCACTGACGTTTCTAGATTTGGCCTTCTCATTTATGAAAACCTTTGCATCTCTCTTCCTAAACTCGCTATGTTTTAGTCCAGCCTCGTCAGACCCCACACTCTCCTAGTGGGATTCTCTGCCTTCGTCTCGCTAAAACTAGCACCTCCTCGAGAGAGACCTCTCCCTAGTGGACGACGGTTGCCGTGGCCCTACAAACTTTACCTTGTAGTGTCTCCCACGGCAATTCAGTCTGCTTCTCTCCGGTTCACACCCGCCTTCGGGATCCGGACGGTTTTCGCCCACCCTCCGATACCGAGTGTGAATTCGTAGTCATTCTAAGAGTACCTATCCCCTATACCTCTTCTCCTGAACATAGTGCACTGTCAGGGCACATACCTATCAGATATGGAGTCAGATAGTACAGTAGTAAGACCCGTCATGAAACAATTCTCCAGGTCATAGACCATCAACCCTCCTTAGTCACTAGGGCTGGGGTAATTAGGCACCCCCTCGTGAGGACTCGTCACTGACTAATACACATTGTAAAATATGGGTTCTGTTCTAGCTCAATATAATCTCAAATATTAAGAAAAATTTCATATAATTCTATAAATAGTCGAATATTTTTATGTTTAAAACAGATATGGTAAGACGAGTCATCTTATGACTAATGATGGGTGTTTAAACTTGCCTATGTACCCATCTCTTTATGACATTTGATTGATTGACATATTATGTATTATATATTGTATGTATTAATCATATTGTTTCATTTTTCCTCTAGTCGAAGTCGCAACCTCTTTACAACCCGAGTTTTCTTAATCCTTTGGAGGTGAGTTGATTTTTTTTTCTCTTTTGATAATGCATGCAATTTTGATAATGCTGCGTATTAAACTTAAATATAATAACATAACAAATTTTAATTTTATTGGCTTGATAACAACAGAGTATGAATGACAAATACGAACTAGCTGTTTGTGTATCGATATGAATATCATGAGTGTTTATAAATGCAAGCAAAAATGCAACATGATGAAGTATGAAAGTATTTTTTACATTCTACATATATGTGTTGTTGTTTTTTTTACATAAATGTAAGACTAATGGAATTGGAAATATTCCATGCATTATAAATTAATAATATCAAATAAGTCGTCATTAATTGCTATAATTTTTTCGGAACTCATCCAACTTCATATCAGGTCAAAGAAATATACTTCAGTCGGGAATATTTCTGGTCGAATAACCATTTTTTATTAAAACAAACTTTGCACTAATAGAAGACGAAACACTATCTGAGAATAGCCCCAAACATTGAGGAGATGATCAAAGAAAAAATATAGACATGAGATTGCCATGTCTGATCTTATTTCAGTATTTCCGGTAATAATCAAATAGGAAGAGAATATAAGGTAACTTGTCAGGTCTAACTGTCAATTTGATAATTTAATGTGGCCTCCGAAAGTCAAACTTCAAGCGTATCCAATCCTTTCAATCGAAAGTCCTGAGAACAATAGTAAATGCCCCTTATTACGCCAGCAACAAAAACCTTCATGATGATCTTAAAATACCCTACATTCTTGAACTCAACCCTTCCTAGTTCATGAAATTCCATACTAACCTAAGCAACCGCCCTAATCCCATAGCACAGTCATTGCACTCCACCACTCATCCCTATAATCCTCCTAGGAGACTAAAACGGCAGTGGCCTCATGACCAGCTATAAATTCGTTACAGTGGAAGTCCTGACATTGGCCAGTTTCTCCAATCATGTCCTGAGCGTATGTGGCTTGGAGACTTAGGGAGACTTGTCCTGACGTATGTGGCTCTCACGCTCTTCGTCAGCTTCCACTGGCTCGTATCCGGTGACGTGCCTGGCTGAGGAGTGTAGGGGACTTCCCAAGACTCCGCTTCCTCTTTCGCATCCAAGGGAGGTGACAACCATGTGGATTTGGGAGGCCTCTGGGCTGTTTGTAAATACTGTACGAATGAGAATATGTCTCTCAATTACTTATTGCCCAATGAGGCAGATTGTAATTTCATCATAATAAAGAAGTAGTTATAGTCAAAAAAAACAAATATGACCTCCACAATTCTTGAGAGATGCCATGCCGGAAAATTTGTAAATAGAGGATACGACTGGAAGTAGGTGCCTGGAAATTTGTGAGAACTATATTCGAAAATGCCTACAATATATCTGCAGACTGCTCTATTGCGTACGCAGTCACAACTGAGATATATTGTAACTTTTCTTCTAAAACTTCATACCATTATCCTGTGCGAAACTCGCACAGAAGAAAAGCATTACGATCTCTTTGAAGACTGCGATGTAGTTTGGATGAGGGCTTACTTGGAGTCTTAACTTTGGTAGGACAAAGGAAAGGAGTCTTATTGGACCAAGAAAAATAAAACCAGTCTAGGATCAGTTTAAATTTGATACAATGAGAAATAGAACATTTTAAAACATATTTGATTGTATGATATTGTTCTACTTTCAGACTTTAATAACAACTCAATTGATTGTATACAGAATACTGAGTGATAAATATTATTGTTTGGTGTTGGACTAATTCTCGTGGAAGAGTTGTTGATGTTGTAAGACACAGGCATTGATTGTGCTTCAAAGTGTTGTTTTATTTCGATTTTTTATTTACGTTGTTATTTTCTTGGAACGAAATACCCCCACGGGTGGACTCGTGACGGAACCACGTCTGGAACACGTGCGTGGTAAAGTTTAAAAAAAAAAAAATGCTATTTTCTTGAGTTTAGTGCAGTTCAAAAAAAAAAAAGTTTCTTTTTAATTTGAAGAATTATATTTTTGTTGTTGAAGTTTGCACTCTAGAGAATCTTTTTTTTTTTTTTTTGTTCGTTGTAGAAAGTTCATGACAGAGGTCTCTTTGGAATCGTTTTATCTTTGGCCAACAATAAGTCACTAGGGCAGAGTTCTGATCATGTTGGCATATTCTTTGATAAATAGACTTTTATCAAAGTCGGAGTGAGAAATGACTAAGTCGTTTGGAAACATTTTCTGATTTAAAATGAAATTTTATCTATTAGATCATGTAAAAAAAAAAACTAAACTTTTTAAAAAATAAAAGGAAATATATTATAATAAAATTAAACTGTTTTCTTTATGGGCTGTTCCTCAAAGCTTTACTCCCTACAAAATATCATTAAACATTAAACGTTTATATATGATGAGTTTGTGAGTTAGAAGTTATGGTAAACATCTGATATAAATAAAACCAATTTAAACGACTTTAAGACTAAAAGACCTGATATATAGTTGTTGTCTTTAAATGGCATGATCGACAGTTCTATGAATGTAACTAATTGCATTGGTAACGTTACTGTAAAACATTTGATTGAATATAAATGAACAATAATGAAATTCATCTTATTTCAAATTAGTCCTTGATGATGCCTAAACAGTCAAAACATGTACTGTAAAATGATGTTTTGTCAAGAAAAAAATATTCTGAACACATTAAAGCTTGATAAACAACCCGTAGTGCAAACATACACTTGTAAATGTTACTTCTTAACCATAATAAATAAAATAAGCGCATTAATTACACTGTTTAAATAATCTTTTTTTTTTTATTTCGTTAAATAATGAAGACTAGTTGCTTTTGAAGAACACAAACTTAGATTTGTTTGTTGGTAAATTTGTGTTTGTACAATTATATGGGATTGTACTTGGTGTAGATAGTAAATTGTTCGATTGGCCTAAAGTGGAAACTAGCAAAGGCCTGTAAAGGAAATTGCAAGTGAATCCCCGAGGAATTTGTTCCGGCGAGAGCTTAGTGTTCGCCTCAGCCCTCCTCAAAGACCTTTCTTGCAGAATTATACAGGGGATAAACAGGCAAATTGTTATTTCCACCAAAGCCTTCTTGGCTTAAGGAATGTCTGCTTTATAATTCATTTATTCTTTATTTTCTTATTTCTTATATATTCTTTATTTTATATACAAAGGGAGTTTCGAAAATGATGCTCAAAAATTCACAAATCGATTGGTTTAAAGTCAAAAATTGGCCTAGGTCATTTTCTAAGTTTTATTTTTTTTAAATATACAACAATGATGGTGGTGGTGGTAGTTGAATAGTCACAGTTACTGACAATAAAGTTTTGAGTAAATATAAAAATTAAAAGCTTCTGAGCTACGACTTGAGAAATCTCAAAGTATTTTGAGATGCTGTGGGGGGTATACCTCAAATATATCAAATTATTTTTACAACCACTGTGGTAAAACGTAGTGACAGACAGACAGACAAAGAGACGAAATAAACGTCAAATAATGTACCTGTTAGAAAGTACATAATTGCCAATACATTTTTTTAAATAATTTTGTTTGTATCTTCTTTGGAATATTAGTATTAGCGTGAAACAAAACGAAAAAAAAAATTCTGATAAATAGTATATTCTATAGATAATCTATTGTTAATTGTATACTAGTAAAACAATAATCCAACGCTTTCTCATGAATCGATATGACAGGTTTGTTATCAGTGCATTAATGAACATATTTCAGATTAAATTAATCATAAATTCTAGATAACTAATCTATAAATGAGTACAATATTTCGCTTTAAAAAAAACGGATACGAGGCTAAAAAGACAAGAACTAAAAAGACGCTTTGGAAAAATGTACAGACTACTTCGAAGGACATCCCATCTCTCAATAGAAAAAAAACTACTTATTTACAAAGTTATACTTAAGCCAATCTGGACATACGGAATGGAGCTATGGGGGACAGCAAAAAAGTCGAACATCAAGCGCATCCAATCCTTTCAATCAAAAGTCCTGAGAACAATAGTAAATGCCCTTTATTACGTCAGCAACAAAACTCCTCATAATGATCTTAATATACCTTACATTCTCGAACTCATCCCAGCCAAGTTCATGAAATTCCATAGTAACCTATCCAACCACCCTAATCCTCTAGCACAGTCATTGCACTCATCCCTAAAACCTCCTCGGAGACTAAAGCGGAAGTGACCTCGTGTCCTGCTATAAATGCGTGAGAGTGGAAGTCCTAGCAATGGCCAGTTTCTCCAATCATGTCCTGAGCGTCTGTGGCTCTCGCGCTCTTCGTCAGCCTCCACTGGCTCTTATCCAGTGACGCGGCTGACGGAGGAGCGTGGGGGACTTCCCAAGATTCCGCTTCCTCTTTCGCATCCGTGGGAGGTGACAACCATGTGGATTTGGGAGGCCTCTGGGCTGTTAGTAAATACTGTATGAATGAGCGAGTGAATGATGAATTGTAAATATGGTATGAATGAGAACATTTATCACAATTACTTATTGCCTAATAAGGCAGATTGTAAAAAAAAAAAAGTTTATTTCTACCATTTAAAACTCCGCAGCGCCGCATACTCGTACAGCAGTAATAATGACATCGAACAGAAATAAGGTATTTGTTATCTATAGAAGATTACCTCTATAATATATAGTAGGATAAATAACTCGGGAAAAAACAAACACGGGATTTAATCTCAATTAGTAGAGTCAAGGGGGGGGGGGTAATTAATGGCTAAAGGAGACCAGTGAATTATCTGATTCGTTGAATTTATGGCCATTGAAGCACAATTTTTTTTTTTTTATATTCATTTGATCAATTGTACCTCTTGTTCGATAGAATGCTTGGTTCTGATGCTCTGGTTCAATCCCCGAAATAAAGGAGCACTGAATCCGGTTAACTATAGTATGACAGTGTTATACCTAGTGCCAACCACTCTAAGCCTAGTGCCAACCACTCTAAGCCTAGTGCCAACCACTCTAAGCCTAGTGCCAACCACTCTAAGCCTAGTGCCAACCACTCTAAGCCTAGTGCCAACCACCCTAAAAACCTAGTGCCAACCACTCTAAACATAGTGCCAACCACTCTAAGCCTAGTGCCAACCACTCTAAGCCTAGTGCCAACCACTCTAAGCCTAGTGCCAACCACTCTAAGCCTAGTGCCAACCACCCTAAAAGCCTAGTGCCAACCACTATAAGCCTAGTGCCAACCACTCTAAACATAGTGCCAACCCCTCTAAGCCTAGTGCCAACCACTATAAGCCTAGTGCCAACCACCCTAAAAACCTAGTGCTAACCACTCTAAACCTTGACGCTGACCGTCGGTTGGCTTTACCTCTCCCTGAGGTGTTTTTGCCACAGATTTAATTTTTTTAAGTACAGCAGGGCCAGATGAAAAATGCCGTAATCGACAAAATTTAATTACGACCAATTAGGCTTAAATAAATATAAAATTGAAACAAAAAAAAACCTAAAAATTGAAGAAACTTTATCAAGATATTAAGAAATGATCACTGTTTGATTGGGAAACCCAACAGATGTTTAGGAAATAAACAAATAGTTAATTGACAACTATTTATTAACTTCTAATTGTTTAACATCTGTGATATTATGTCATGATTTTCAGAGGTGGGGGGGATAAGAAATATAACCTACTAATACGTTCTCTGCTGTGATTCAAGAAAAATAAAAAAAACATATTTATTATACAATTAATTATTATTCTATAGTAATTAATTAATATTTTCCCTGGCATATTGACTAGGTAATGAAATTAAGTATCTGCAAATACCCAAAACCGTTAAAATCGCGTTCGTAATTTTAATTCATCCCGTATTTTACTAAGAGATATTTTTCATGTTATTTTCATTTATTCACCCGAACCTTTTTAAAAATAAAACCAGCTCTAAGCTTAATTACAACCTCTCATGATTATAATAATAATTATAGTTTCTAATGATAACAAGCAGGGTATTAAATTAAAGATGTCTTCTTTTTTTTTAAATTGTAATCAAACAAAATCGTTAAAATCATGTTTGTGCCTTTAATTGAATCGGTGATATTGCACATGGTAGTTTTTACGGCCCGATGAGACCAAAAAATAAAAGCAATGCTGTAAAAAAATGTCATTACCTAAAAAATAATCAATAAAAAAAAAGTTATATTGTGTAGGGTGTCTAATCAACGATATCGCCGTGGCGATTAATTATATGTCGCTGGGTCAAGTGGACTACAAAAAACATCGGATTTATCGGACAAGTTCCAATTTACAGCGCTGATAAATGTTTTAATGTTTAAAACATTAATGTTTCTCTGTTATGTTATAAACTGTCTTTGAGAGGGGGGGAGGGGAGGATAAAATCCTTGTAATTACCTCTCTCAGAGTTTACTGCTCTATGCCATTAAGAAAATATGCAATTTTATTATACCTCCCATACCCATAATGCAAGTTTTAGATCCTAACTTAGTTTATAAGCAATAGTATTAAGTGTATTTTTTTTAATAATAGCTATGTAATAAGTTAATGAAAATTTAAACTAATCGATATTCACAATACCAAGGATTATATGTGTCCAAATAGATTGGTTCAATTATTTACTTTATTTTTAATTATTTATTAATAATTCTATTCATAATTATTTTATTTTTTCGTGACATGGTTTATAGGTAATTACTCTAAAATATTATAGGTAATACTCTATAGTTAACCTTTGGATTAAACTAATAGTTCTTCAATTGCTCCACAATCTCATTATTATAAAAATATAATGTTACAATTTAGACTTGAAGCTATGTGTGATTTCGAAATGGTTGCTTCCCGCTGTAAGTGAGGTACATTGACCTAGGCAATGGCGATGACGTTTTCGGGGCTAACACCAAGTCACACAAGATACATACTTGTGAACGTTGCCATATTTTTTGTGTTTAAAGCGTTTATATATGAAATGAAATGAGGGGGAAAATAAAACTTTATTCTTGGACATATTTCCCGAAGAATAAAAAAAGTATGTCTAGCTGAAAAAAAAACAAAACATCACATTACAACATTTATCCTTGGTAGACTCTCACTACCTTCCTGACTCCATCCGCCTTTCTAGGCATTCCACACCCCATATCCTTCTCATACATCCTTCAAATAGGGGTCTCCCCTTAGTGAAAGGCACTTTCCAGCCAAAAATAATTTTCCTTATTTTTCCCACATTCCTATTTTTTATGAGTTTGAGAGCTTAGGAAAAAAAAAAAACATTACAACGATGCGGTTACCTCATAAATAATAATCAATGTGAATTTCCAATGACTATAACGAACCAAAATCATAAAATTGTAATAAAAGTAATATAAATGACTAGAAAAGAATGGCATTCTTTGACAATTACAAAATAGGAATTTTGTCTAAAATTGATAAATAGATAGCCTATAAACTATTTTGGACCTGCGTGATTAATTAAAATAAACCAACAGCTTAATATTGAATAAACAAAATTTTTGTTTTTTTGTTTCATATTCCCTTGTTACAAAATATAGATTTTACAAACGAATCTATTTACAATTGATTCATTATATTCCCTGTAGTTTGGCTATATTTTACTACTAGTCATCTGCATTGTACAAAAGTATAATGATGTACATTATACATTAATGGACTTAATTTAGTAATGGGGCTTGCCTTATTTATCATAGAGTTAAAACTAACTTACACCTACTAATATAAACTTAAACCGAATCTTAACCTAATTTTCCATTACAGTCTGTTGCCATCGATGCGGGAAGGGTGGTGGGGTCATAGTGTCAAACATTGGTTTTGTTAGGTGCTGCAACGAGTCAAGAAACTGGTGTGTCTCCGGCGGATGAACTCACACACCGACGGTACACCTAGCAACGGGTGCAGGTTCTTCATTAGTTTTTTTTTTTTCCTTAGCTCTCAAATTTTTAAGATTATGGATAAGGGAAAAATAAAGGAATTTATTTGGGGTGAGCGGATCCTTTTACTAGGAGTACCTGTTTGAAGGTGGTGTGAGGGAATTAAGGAGTGTGGGAGACCTCGGCAGAGGTGGAAATGTTGCGGTACAGTGGTGAGAGTCCACTGAAGGCTGAGCCCAGAGTCTGTCTAGGCATGTAGTGTAGTCTTATTTTGTTGGATAGCAGTGATGTGTGCCCGCTAGAGGCTTGTTGTTGGTGGGCCAAGCGCCGTGATGTCCACCATTTGGTCTGCTTTACTAGAGCTAGAGAGTTGCCATCTTGCCTGTAGCTGTGGGGGTGTCAGGTCTTGGAATAGAGGGTTTTGGCAATGGGTTGTTCATTAGTAAACAAAATACACTATTAATAATTTTTTGTTCATTACGTACTATCCGTGAGTATGTCCAAAGAGAATTCATTTTTGGGGAGGTGGTTACTCGAAAAGGATGGCTGAGTTGGAAGATATTTCCAAAATCCCGGGTTCGAGTCAGAATATTTTTTTTTGGCTACGACTTACTATCTAGAAAAAATCTAAGGAGATAAAGGATCTCTAGCATCCCTAGTAGGAGGGATAACTTGTGAAAAAAATCAAAAACGACAGATGTTATTATTAAATCAATTTTTTTTGGGGGGTTTTTCTGAGGTAAATATTCACAAACCCGATGGCATTTAAGGCCAGCCGAATAGAAGGCATGGAGTGTATTTGAGATGTCCATGTTTTTCATCAACTGTGAAGAATTTATTTATTTATAGCTCCTGGAAGTGGGGTTAAAAAGTTGTTTATTAATTAATTGCTTAGTTAAGTAAATATTATATTGAACTTTTCAACTTAAACTCTCAATTACCTGTAAATAAAACGACTTGGATAATATACTTTTGATATACATAATGCATTTACTTTCCTGTCTAATAGGAGATTGGGAAGAATAAGTGCCCCTGGCAACGCCGGAGTTTGTACGAGTTAGAAAGCATTTTGAAAATTAATATGTTCTTTAGACACAGGCTATGTTTCTTCACACTAATTCTTTTGAGGGCGAAGTAGTTAGTGAGCTCTTTAAGGTGGGTGTAATGAACTTAATTCTATAGTGTTAAGATTCCTATGTGAGCACAAGTCTAACTACTAACTTTGGGGTTCATACCAGAAATTCGACTAAATAAAAGTAGATATTATTCACTGTAAATTCCACCAAGCAGCATAAGGAACTGTCACTCAAGCGAAATGAAAATCGAAAAGTTGCTGGATAGATTAAATTGGAGAATGAATAATATTAATAGCGCTGGATACTTGAGTGCCAAATGTCCGTAGGCCGTATCTCTACTGGAACTGTTGTGCCACGGATTTATTTTTATTTCATTATTAATGTGTCGAGAAATGGGTCACCGGAGGAGAAGATCGAGCTGAACCTATTCCAAATCAAAAACTAAACTTTCCTTGTAACGAAATAACATCTGGATTTTCAAAAATTCACATCATATAAGAAAGTAGCGTCATTTACAATGCACGGCTAGATCAATACAAACTTCAATAATTTATAAAAAAAACTTTTTTTATATTCTTTCAGAATACCAGATATTTTACACATAATATGCATTTATGTAAAGTTTTCTTATTGTCGTATGTGTAAACCAATCTGGATATATTGAATGAAGGGTTTTGAAAAAAAAACTGTTTTGGTTTTCTGTCCCTCACAATTTTTATCAGTGAATCAAAAATTATGCACGCGAAACTTTTTATTAGAGCAAGAACTCTTTCAACTGTGCCACAGACAAGTGACACACGAGACATTTCATTTGGTTGATAAATATGTTTCAAATTAAAAAAATTTCTTTTGTTAACATCATTAAAATCACTAATAATATTAACCTTTTAGCTTAAATTGACCGAAAATGTGGACATATGTACCAGTTAAAACAGTTAACTTTTTGTCAATTCAGCCTTAAACAATATATTAATCGACTACAAGCTATAAAACCTAACGCTAAGTGAAATGCTACAAATTTAACAATAAAACATATTTTTTTGCTCATTTCAGCATCATTAGCTCAACTAAACTTAACCAATTTCTATGGTTTTCCTATGGTAAATTATTTTATTAATATTGTTTATTAACGTTTTTAACTATTGGCAGAATAAGTCCTTGCGCAATAATGGCAATTTTGTTTGGACAAACAAAGTTATTGATTCAACTAGCACCCGACAAACCTACGATTATTATTGGCCTAAGGTCTCAGTGTCCTTTCTAGGCCAATCTAGCCAGCAGAGGCACTAGCCAACAAATACATAATGATACTAAATGCCTTATAGATACTTTATGTATTTATAAGGCATCTAGATTTTTTTTTTCTGTTTTCGTAATATCATTCAATTTGATCAAACTACTAATCTATTGGTCAAAAACCAAATATATATTTATTGGCAGATATAATCTTTTTTTTTAGTTTCAACCATGTTTGAATACCTGTATCAGAGATATTTGCATACGAATAGGTCTGAGTTATCGTTCTTAGTATGTCCGTAATGGAAAAAAACACATTCAATTGACCTTAAATATTAATATTGGAAATGTTGTACATGCTAAAAGACCCAACACCCGGGTATTTAGACTGTATAATATGAAATGCCACACCGGTGAGATAGATAAAGAAATTTCGCTTGCAGCCTATCACCTCTGCCGACAATGTTCCTCTTAATTCTCGTTGCTGCGGCTCAGCATACAGCAGCTTGACACCACCTTCGAGTTCTTTAATAACGTTAATACAACGGGAAAACAACACCTCGCAAATAAAGCCCTAATATTTATCACTGAAGATGTTTAATTACTTCGACAAGATGGTGACAACTCAGGTTACTTGATTTCGGGATCTTCACTCTCCACCCCACCCCATGTGACTTTGAAGCACAATGACATCCCACTGGCGTGAACATATATTTATGTAATAATAAAAGTATGTTTTATGTATGTAAAAGTATTTTAAAATAATTCAACAGATTAATATTAAATAAACAAAATACTTCTTTTTTTTTTTTTTCATATCCCCTTGTTACAAATTAATATATGTTACAAAATATAGATTCTACAAAATAATCTATTTACAATTGCTTCATTGTATGTCCTGTAGCTTGGCTACATTTTATACAAATTATAATTCGAGAGCCGTGACCGTTGCCAAAGCTCGGCCAATAAATATAGAAAAAAATGTCAGGTGTAAAATTTATCTTGCACACAAGTTAAAGATGGAGACATGAAATTTTACGAAACATTGGCAAGAAATGAAAAATATAGATATGAAAATTATGTTTTCTACTAATAGTGATCTGCATTGTACAAAAGTATAATGATGTACATTATACATTATTAAATGAAAAGTGAGTGTAGTGAGACCCATAACACTTCGTTTATATTGTTCCACATTTCAGATTTTCATTTTAGCGAAATGATCTGACATATGAAATGAAGCAGTTTTGGTTTAGTAAGTTTTTTAATTAAACTGTGGTGAAGTCCGCAGCTTCCCACAACACCTGGACTGTCTCCCCACAGTATTAATTCACTTCCTCACCTTCCTTTCAGTGGCGTACATGAGGGGGGGCGTCAGGGGTTACATCCCCCCTCTGAATAATTATGTTTCATAAACCCAACAACATACGGTTTGTATTTTGAGCAGCACTTATGAAATATAACAAGTTGGCGAGTATAGACACTTTGAAAGCTTTTCAAAATTTAAATACATTAAATAGATCCGTCGTAATCAGCAGTTTTTTACTTTATTTTTATTAAATCCCCCCCCCCGGAAAAAAAATTCATACGCACTTGCTTCCTCTACTTCCTTGATAGCGATTTCAAACGGACAATTGAGTTCAGAATTGATGACCATTGATCATCAAGCGTCATTACTAAATTAGTAACTGTAAACTGTAAATGCGAATCTACTTACTACCTATACAATGAGACTAAGTCTCTGTCTAGTTCTAATATCCCTTAGTCCCTTCCAACTAAACAGGAATTCTCCAAATTTTGTAGAGGGAATTCTTAGGGTTAGTCACAAGTCACGTTTGTATTTCAGCCAGATCAGGTCTATGACGGCAGTGGTGTAAAATTTCTCTAACACAAGTTAAAGATGGAGACATGAAATTTTTCATGACAATTCTAAAATGGCAAGAAATGTAATATACAGACATTGATGGTAATTAAATAATCAATAAATTATATAGTAATACAAAAATATTTACTATGTGTTATTTCTTTTTAACTTTGCCTGACCTAAATGTTTTTGACATATGGAAGATGTTACACTGCTCAGCAAACAAATGAAAGACAAAATTTCGTTTGTCACCACTAGTATTTTTTCCACACTATCCTATCAATTGAGTATTTCTGTTTATTTTTAAGGGTCTACCGTTTAGAGATTTCAGATCATTTAAATTATTTTTCATTACCGCAATCGTTTAACATGCAAACAGGGGGCAGATGACGCCTGCCCAACCGAAAGTTGAGCTTTCTGGCTATGCAATAAAGACAATTTTTAATTTTTTAAAATATTGTAATAAAAAGTAAGCAAAAAAAAATCTATTTGTAATCAATTTTAGTAGGTACATTATTAATTTGACGGATAGTTGAAATAATTTGACAGCACACAATTATTTTAATTTTATTATCCTTAACGCTTTTAACAATCAGCTGTCAATATCCAAGTCAAAATGTCCGATAGATGTTTGATGTAAAGCCATCCGGTCATAATAAACAAATCCAATAGTTAAAATATAAATAAAAATAATATAAGAATAATTTTACGTTAATTGTTATGGTAGATTTATTTTATTTAACAAAATTTCATAGAATAGGAAACGAAAATAATACAGAAGTATTTTTTCATCAGAACACAGAAACTGTTAGATTGAAGTTCTGAAAATTATGATTATTTGAGATTTAGTATTGATAGTTTTTAAAAAAATCTAGCAAGTACAACAGAGAAAATCAGCCCCACAGTGGAAATAAAGTGTACAGATTATTTCTATCATATTTGGGTTAATATTTGCTGAAAAATGACATGATGCAGTTACTGACCTGGTCTCGTATACAGTCGTGACTTTTGGCTGACGCGGGATTGTCAAGACACGGACGACCCAAGCGCGGGAGTCTGACTGCCGCCGGCGGGCAAGATCGCTCCTGACGCATGCGTCTCACTAGTCTGTCAGTTTCGTCTAGCCGATCTTGATGTCATCTTTCCAGGTGGCATATATAAAGTTGGGAATGATTCATATTCAAATAGTGCTCTTTGTAATGATTAGAAACCTCAATGGATTACATATATGTGTAACTTGCCGCACAATATATAATTTTGTAGCAATTTAGAATGAGTATAAATAAAATAACAGTAGCTTGATATTGCTTCTATTGTATATAAAGAAAAGCAATCGGCTCAGGTCGTGGGAAGGACAAGATAGGGCATCGTAAAAACCCTTTTTGGTAGCAGAGAGTGCACATCATACAATCACCCTAGGCGGTGTTGCAAGCAGGTCGAGTCAAAGGTGAATAATCACTGTATGAAGACGCGTTGGTGTTTTATTCGGCAGGACAGGATGAGACATCATCAACAAGAAAAGGGGTTTTACCTTTTCGGTACAAGAGAGTACCGATCAAAAAAAAAATACCTTTCTCTACACCGGGTCGAACTTGAGCAGAATCACTTAAGAAAGGTGTGTGAAAAGACACTTGCAGTTTACAAAGATGGGCATAAATACCCTTCTTAAAAAGGGCTCGGAACACAGGTCAGTTCTAAGAGAAGGGATAGGGCTTGAGCAAAGCTGGAACAGGAGAAGAGTTGAGATCAGTTTTTTTTAACGGACTCATGGAGAGGAGATGAGAGGCTTGAAGGAAACTCTGATGAAGTACTTGGCAACGGAGGCTGGCTTGAACATTGTCTTCAAAACACCAAACATGTGCAGAAGATACAATTCATATCGATATTTACCATGTAATATAAAGTATATTTTATTTCATTTACTTTTCATTCATATAAATACATAACTTATCTTAATGTAAATTCAATTATGTATTACCTTTATTCAATTTTAATCTCAAATTCATTCAATTGATCAACAAGAAATTTACCTTTGGAAAATAATTAATTGAGACAAAAAATCAAATCAAACCAATATTATTTATTATAACTTTGAGCCAATGCAGTACGCTCAGAGTTTGACGTAGTAATCAAATCAAGTAGTTTAAATAATTAAATGGCATCTCAAATCAATTCCATTAAATTAAACACATTATTTTAATTATTCAACTTGATCGCGGGATGCGTTGTTCTCTGGACATGTATCGTATATATATATATTCATTTGTATACGAATTTAAACTATTTTTGACAGAGGACTGACCGTAGCAAGAGTTAACTTCTTTTTGTCCAAAACCGCTAACTTTTCTATAAAAAATGCAATACAAGTAAATAAACATTATGACAAACTCCTTGTAATCACTTCGACTTGATTCATTGGAGTTTAGAGACAGATTCAACTTCGGCAAAACACTAATCTTGATTCAAACTGTGATACATCGAAGACAGGAGCTCGACGACTACGGAGAAGTTTAGTATACATAAACTGCTCATTAGGAAATCTCATCTCACAATTAAAAAACAAAACACTTATTTACAAAGACATGCCGAAATCAAGCTGGACTTAGGGATGTGAACCGTGCGCCTCAACAAAACTCTTGAACATCAAATGCATTCAATCCACCTAATCGAAGTCCAAGAACGTAATTAAATGCAACTTTTTATGTCACAAATAGGACCATTCATAATTACCCAATATCCATGATCTCGTTTCCTCACAATTCATAAAATGCCATAAAAGTTATACCCATATACTTTGGCATGCCTCATCTGTAAAAATTGCAAGCCATTGGGACCGGTAAGTTTACTACCTATGTCCTGAGCGTCTGTGGCTCTGGCCCTCTCGTACACCATCAGTAATGAGGCTGTAGGAGTGGTGTGAAGGATACCATCCTTGCCTCCTTCTCCATAGCCAGGAAGGTGATGATTGTGTAGTTGCATTGGGGTTATGTATACACGGCTATATTATATGATTGTATATTGTAATTACTTCGTGAATATAGGAGTGTACACCGTTATCTAAATATTGTATGAATGCGATAATATATTATATTAATATATATTGTCCTATTAGGGCAGATTATAATTTTTAAATAATGATTTAATAATGAAAAAGGCATATCAGGTCAATTATAGAACGTGATAAAATATAAGCAAAACGTTCGTCACGAATCTCAAACGGAAAATGAGACCTGAATAAAATACAATACAAATAATATGTAATATCCTTATTGTTTTTAACCGTATCAAGATGGATAATGGGACAAAATTTGTTGGTAGTTTAATTTTCTCTATTATCACTATGTAAATCAATTATAAAACTACTTATTACATTTAAGCCTTTTGTCTGAAAAAAAAACTGTACCATTCTTTCCTACACTAAGAGATAAATAAAACAAAAACCGTTAATAACGTAAACAAACCAGCATAAATACACAATAATTTTCTCATATTTTTCATTCCATTCAACATGTAGATGTGTTCATGTTCATTTGTAAATAATTTCAAAAAGTTTGGAATTCCTACTATTTCTATCAGTTGTCTCATATTATTATTTCCTTCAGAGTCATTTGTTTATGCAGTTTCGAAAAGATGGCTACTTCAGATTTAAGTATTTCGATATATACAGTTAATGAAGGCGTTCTCTCTTTAATTCAAATTTGCCACTGGCCCCTACCAGATGGAACAGCAATCAGATAGATAAGGTTATGTTAGGTAACAAAACTTGTAAATAGAGAGTGAATAGAGAAGTGTTAATTATAAACTGTAATTTGTCGTTTCTTTGTTTACAGGTAAGATTGTGTAAATCAATATTAATAATTGAATAGTGAATAAAATTGCTAACTTTGTTTACGGAGAAACTGATTTCAGTTTATTCACCCCACCTTCAATAATTGTCTTACAAAACTAAAATTACAGTTTATAACTATCACTTTTCTATTCACACTCTATTTACAAGTTTCGTTACCTAACATAACCTTCTCTATCTGATTGCTGCTCCATCTGGTGGGGGCCAGTGGAAGCAGCGCGTCAAATTTAAATTAAAGAGAGAATGCTTTCATTACACTCATATTGCAGCAAAGGACAGAGAGTTTTTAAATCATTTTTTTGCGGTTTTAGCTCCCTTTTTTGCAAAATGAACGATTGTGCTAAATTCTGTATGGACACTTATAGTGAATATACTTAGGGACATTCGCATAAAAGTTTGTTTGTTCGACGCCTGACGTGATTTTTCATCTTTTAATTTCTTCATGTTTCTTTTTTTTTTTTTTTTATTAATTAGTGGCAAATGTGAAATGTTTCTATTTCTTCCACTAAACATATATTGAGAACTTTAATGTGTCATTAGATGGCTCTTAAACGTGTAACGCCTCCCCCTAACAACCAAAAAAGCTTTTAGAAGAACTACAGCATTTTTTTGCTATGTCAGACACTACCGCAGGAGAGTATTAGGGCTAAACATGAAAACACTTATACAGGTGACATGAGACCAGCAATACTTGGGTGTTATGCAGGAACGGCGTGCTTCAGCGAGTCGGCACTCTTCTTAACTGCAAGGAAAATTTTATATTCTACCACACTGTACTCATGCTGTGTTCTACCAAGGAAGCTCATCTTACCTATATAACTGTTTTCAGTTCCAATCCAGTTTAGCTGTAATACTCTCCTGTGGTAGTGTCTGACATAGCAAAATATTCTGTAGTTCTTCTAAAAGCTTTGTTGGGGAAACGTTACACGTTTAAGAGCCATCTAATGACACAGTAAAGTTATCAATATATGTTTGGTGGAAGGAATAGAAACTTAACATTTCACATTTGCCACTAATTAATAAAAAAAATAAGAAACATAACGGAATTAAAAGATGAAAAATCACGTCTGGCGTATACGCGTGACTGCTCATTCGTCAAATTGTGTCATATTGCAGTCGTAATCCCAGGCTTGAGAATAAAATTCAAATGGTGATAATAATCATTAAAACGTCATAAAGACAAAATCGTTAATTTTAATCGTTTCTTTACGAGACTAATGCTCAGTTCAACGGTATTTATGCACCTCATTCCATTGGTATCCATTAGTAAGATAACAATGTTTTGAAACAAATCTAATAGAAAAATAATTGCTGACAAAAATTTTGTTAAACTAGAATAAGTTTTACTCGTGTGAACCCTGCCATCACGCAATAAAAGAAATTGTCAAGTGTTTTCGTTATGCAAGGCTCTTGGCGACTCGCCCCTGACCGTGTCTGGCACAATAATTTATTAGCACGAATGAGAACGAACTTTTCTTTTTTTTTTTAATATATATAAGGTTTAGTGAAGAGCGAAAAACAGACAATAGTTAAGTGGTTTTGTTATTAATCCTTCGTTATTCGCAATCTGACTTCCCAGCAGGAAAAGCTACAGTTTTCTCTTTAATCCCGCTTTAACGGAGATCAAACCCCTTATACTTATTCGGATTAAACTAAATCTTACTTATACGACCCGACACCCAGTTTGTATCCCCTAATCCGGGGGGGGGTTTGAACTGAGGGAAATCTACATTCGTCATCTTTCGACGGTTCAAGCCTTTCGAATAGATTTTTGGAAATGACTTCATTTGCACCTGACAAAAGCGTTATACCCTCCTTGTGTGGTTGACCCATTACGGGTTTATCCCACTGTTTCGACATGGTTTCTGGTTCCAAGATTGTCCGAATAAGAACACCCTAAATATTTGAGAACCACTTTCTGGTGAGGCTACAGTGTTGGGTAGTTTGGATCATCCCCTTGACAGCGTGCATTTCTCAACCGATTCGGTCTGCAGTGAAAATCCTCCGGAGGGAAATTTAAGAGGGAATGACAGAGGACAAGAAAATTATAGTGATCTTCGTTAGTAATTCTGCAATACCATGGGAGCTGAAAAAAAGTAATAATTAATTACTTGATATTTCAAAAACAATTACTTTGCTACGATCTACAGTCATGTAATATGTAAGTTTGAACGTTACCGCCAAACTTCGGCACATATGTTAGGTGTCTGTACAGAGGGCGCTAGTATCAAAGGACGCTCCGAGCTGTTAACCTGGCCAATAGCTGTACTCTTGCTAAGACAATGATCAACGCTTATTATCGACAATTGTATTGATTCAGGTTAGTTATAAGTTTTATTTGTTTATTGTAATATTTGTAGCGCGAGCTAATGTGTACATATGTTTAATATTACAGTTCTAAACTACATCTGCAAGTGTTCGATTTATAACTAGACAACCTCCACTTCCTTTAAGTTTCTGAATTCGAAACTTACATATATATAATCTTACCATTAACAAGTATGTTTATCAATAACATCCTAAGAACTGTGTCTCTTAACTTATAAGCTCTATTGTAATTATCAATAACTTATTTTCCTTTCCCAGAGCTCCATTCTGAATATTTGTTTCCCACGACCTTTCAGTAATATCATTTTACTACACACATCAATACCCTTAGGCATAAGCCAGAGTGTCCCCCTTCATTCCCTTCAGCCACTCATGTGGCTAGTTTGCTCTTAGTTTACAACCATATCCAATTGTACATTAGTGTTATACCAAACAAAGTTTTTTTTTAAAGAAGTCTTGAGTTACAGAAACATATTTGACGATCGGGCGTTCTTATTTTAAATGAACCGGTACTTACTTGAGTATCGATGCCCTAATGTATGTGATATACAACTGTATCCGAATAAACAAAATGTAATTAAATATAAAAGGGTTGTATCTTTTCTAAGGATACATGTAAAGAACACGTCTTGAGTCATCTTTCTTAATTTTAAAATCCACACGGATGACCTACGTGGCGGCATCGCAGTAGAGCCGACGATGAATGTTTTGACTAGGAGTTATCGAGAGAGCGGTAAAGTTAAAGTAAGGAATCAAAGAGTTATGAAAGGGGAATATTTGAAATAAAGGCTTTAAATGTTGTTTCTTTCGTTTACAGAGAAACGCAATTGAGTCTTTGTTCAGTGGAAAAACATTATCTTACTATCCAGATACATAAAATCATATTATATACATGTAAAGAAGTATACTTTCTTTAATTTGAATTTGCCGCGCTACTGATCACCACTACATGGAGCTATCAGCAAGATTTTAAAAAGTAAGAAGATAGAGAAAGGTTACATTAAGTAATTAAAGTTGTAATTAGAGTGTGAATAGAGAAGTGATAATTATAAACTGTAATTGTCGTTTCTTTGTTTACAGGTAAGATTGTGTAAATCAGTATGAATAATTGTTATAATATAAAATAAAGTGAATAATATTACTTGCTTTGTTTAGAGAAACTGATTTCAGTTTATTACCCCACCTTTAATAATTGTGTTACATACATATATGATTTTGTATATACATATACAACTTCAACGGATTTGATTCCTCTGTACAATCCTGAGTGTATTGCATTAGTGTATATATATGGCCCAAAAATATTCAATTAATTTACTATTTGTCCAAATTGTCTCTTAACCCATAGTAATTTACTTAAATAAATTAACGTGGTGGTGTGAAGGAAGGAATTTCAGTATACAGAATGGATTTTCACAAGATGCTTTATTACAAATGGTTGAAATATTTTTCATTGAAACTGATTAAAATGATTTAGTACTAATAAAATGATGAAAACAAATACTAAGATCCTATTACCTACTTATTGAAATTCTACTTACTATTCTACATCCTTTCCTTGGATCTGAAGTGGGTGCAACCCCAAAGGCAATGTCCGAAGGGAACGTCTCCTCGGTCAAAGGCTCTAGAAACGAACCAGAGAAACGTGGCGTGGCTCCCACGTGGCGTGGCGTGGCCTCCTGAGTAGCTCCCAAAGAAGTCAGATCCGCTCCGGGCAGATGCCTCCGTCCTCAAGTTTATATCCCGCCCTCTTGGACCGAGTTTCTAACTCCTTAGAAGAAAACTTTTTTCTCCACGAAAATTTGCGTTAGTGAATATATTTTCACACTAGGTTGTGACTAAGTTAGGACGTGCCTCGAAAATCTGTCTAAGGACCACCGTCACTTCTGGAGCCCATATCTTTTATGACACTCCCATTTGCGAGAAGAAAAGGAAGGGTTGTAAACTGTCAAATCCTTCAGCCATCAAATGATACTCCACACCAGGTGGCGGATGTCTTATTTCTATGTTAACTTTACTTTACATATCAGGGGTCTAAAATATAACAACTTTCATATTGTATTAAGTAATGATACAAATTAAATATCTTGGGCATATAAACGGAGGTCTAGGTAATCTTTACGATTCCATTGAGAGCAAACCTAGTCGAGGGACCTGGTAGCCATATCCACTCTAGTTCTTGATTCCCCCAACTCCTAAGAATAGTATGACCTTACATTGAGCTAAGCACTCCATCTATATCCCTGAAGATATCAGATGGCCTCCAGCTCTCGGCTGATCATTTGCTCGCAGTGTCAGTTATCCTGAGGGAATTTAGTGATTCTGGTTCTTGGGCAGCCGAATACTCCAAGGTTTTTATAGAGGCAATGTGAAAAAATATAGGATGACGAATATTATGTGATATTATATTAAGTGACTGCGAAACCATTAATCCTGTCATGTGTCAAACTGGCCTAACTTTTTTATTGTCTTGATCTTGACAGAACGCAGCAGTGACAAAGTTATTTTTTATTTTAAAATAAATTCTAGGAGTCATATAATTTAATTTGTCAAGTGGAAGAAAAGAGGGATAATAAATCTATGGAGGACATGAAAAAAAAAGGGAGGGAAGGCCCGTGAATAGTCAGAGAAATTGCGGGAAGCAGGTGAAAGCAAGAGGGACCTAACCCCACTGCAATCCCAGAAAATATCCCAGTTCCGGCTAAGTCCCCAAACTAAAAATCCCGTCTCACCAGAGCTTGATGGCCAAAAAGGTGGGATGGGGGAGGTGGGATATAAAAATAAAAAGAAGAAGAAGTACGGATATTTTGAGATTTATAAGTTTCCCATTGATGTGAAGAAGAACATTTTTTTAAATAATTATTTCTTGAAAGAGAAAAAATACTTCCTGAACTGGTTTCGAAGTTTGTTTTTGCTCAGACACCGACTAGGAAGATCTATCTGGATCGGGGGTCCGACAGTATCAAATATTTATTCTACTTTTAATAGTAATATTGTTTAACAATAACGGAAAAATTTATTTGTATCATAATTTCATATGCTTTCGAATGAAAGAATGAAATAACAGCTGTTTCATGTTCATTCATTCCGGGGGAGGGGGGGGTCGAAAATCAAGTGATTATGAATACCCTGCTTTGAGACCCATGAACATGAACGTTTCATGTGATACGAGGAATATTGTCAACTCCATGAAGCTTATTTAAGGGTTATTAAAACTCCAGCCATTAAAATTCTCATTGACGTCGTTAAATTAAAGTTTATAAAATAGTAGTTTCCTATCATACTGAGTAGGGTAAGTATCGACGTCTGTTGGGCCAACTTCTTCACCACGAATAAGTAAAAGTTCCCCTCTTCTCGGTCCAGAAAATACCCAACTACATTTCCATATTTTAATAATAAAAACGTTAAGCGTCAGTTAAGAGAGGGGGTAACTAGTGTACGAAACAACTTAAACCCACTAGGGACGCGGGTGAGGCCCAGCCTCTGACCTGTCAATATAACGCCCATATCTCTCTCTCTCTCTCTCTCTCTCTCTCTCTCTCTCTCTCTCTCTCTCTCTCTCTCTCTCTCTCTCTCTCTCTCTCTCTCTCTCTCTCTCTCTCTCTCTCTCTCTCTCTCTCTCTCTCTCTCTCTCTCTCTCTCTCTCTCTCTCTCTCTCTCTCTCTCTCTCTCTCTCTCTCTCTCTCTCTCTCTCTCTCTCTCTCTCTCTCTCTCTCTCTCTCTCTCTCTCTCTCTCTCTCTCTCTCTCTCTCTCTCTCTCTCTCTCTCTCTCTCTCTCTCTCTCTCTCTCTCTCTCTCTCTCTCTCTCTCTCTCTCTCTCTCTCTCTCTCTCTCTCTCTCTCTGCACTAGCGCTTGCTGCTCTACTCGAACCATGGCTTTCTTATTCTACTACCTCTGCACCTCTCTTTCCTAACCTCACTATGTTATACTCCGGCGTTGTTAGACCCCACACCTTTCTAGTGGGATTCTCTGCCTTCGTCTCGCTAAAACTAGCACCTCCTTGGAATAAATCTCTTCCTTGCGGACGACGGTCTCCTGAGGCCCTGCAAACTTTACCTAGTACCGTCTCTCCCAGTGATCCAGTCTGCCTCTCTCCGGTTCACGCTCACCTTTAGAATCTGGACGGTTTTCGCCTACCATTAGATACCGAGAGTGAATTTGCGGTCATTCCAAGACCACATATACTACCTATAATACCTACCATGTTCTTCTTATCCTGAACATAATGCACTGACGGTGCACACAACTTCTAAGATCTTGTGGAGCCAGATCAACACGAATAAAGCTGCCCGCCGACTAGGCCGCCAGCAAAGGCCAAAGACCACAGGTTTGCTCATTTTATCTCTTTGTTGACGCTCGCCGGACAGCGGCCGGGTAGTAGTGATCCCACCCGCGGTGGGTGTTTTAATAAAAGTAAGTTATATCATTAAAATTATACTCGCAGCCGTAAATAGAAACCCTTAAAGTGCCTTTTAACCGGGCAAATAATTCTCATATGGCCGGCAACATTCAATAATCACTGCCACTTTTTCCTGCAATATTGTCGAAAATGTTTTTCATACAATTTGCTGTTTAAGTCTACGGCGTTTGTTGTTTTTATGCGTTATGCACGAGGGAAAAGGGGGACACCCAACACTGTGGGTGCTGGCATATACATACATACATCTTCTAAATACAAATGTTATATGTGAGATACTCCAGGTAACATAAAACTAATTTCATCATCCAACCACCAGAGAACCATTAAGTGTTTCTACCACCACCACTTCCACTTATCTTTGGCATTTGTCTTTCTCACTGTCGTTTTCGTAGGACCTCAGAGACTGTTAGATCTTTAGTACGCTTTTTCTGTTGTTAGTACATTCTCAACAACAACCTTCTAGCAGTGTTTTTTTTTTCGATTTTTGTATTAGACATATGATGGGGCAAAATAACACATAGTCTTCTACACAACGCTTTATTTATCAATATAATACATACCAATAAGTTTGAAAAAGGATTTTTTCGTAACAATAAGTTCTGACAGCATTCTGGCCAGATGTTGAAACTGTGAAGTGCAACAAATTTCTTAATGATATTATTTAAATAATATATTTTTATTCACAAATATTTTCAGTACGCTTTTTACCGGTAAAGTTAATTTTATAATAAACATCACAATTCTATGTAATAACGTTTACTATACAACATTTAGGGTCTTATATGATATATTGTTCAGGGCCGATGTTAGGCCTACAAAATAAACTATTAGGATGATAAGTAACTGTAAATCTATCTAACCAAAATTTAAAATTAACGGGAAAAGATGCATCGACTTTATCACGTTGGAGACATTTTGAACAATCAGCATAAACCTTACATTTGGGATAATATCTAACGGGAATAACAGATTTATTTAGCCAATGCTCACATCTATTGGCTTAGCAACCAAGTGATTTCGGTTTGCACCAGTAGATAGCGCTATGTTTGTTTCCTTATTCTTTTGTCAATGTTAGAATTTTTTCTTTTGAGATTTGGTAGTCGATACCTTTAGGTTGCTATAGAAACAAATTCCATTTAGTTTTGTTTACAACCGTCAGTTTTAACATGGAGTGCAAAAATAAGCATTTTACTTTTCTATTTTCATAAAGGCAAGAAAGCGGCTGAGGCTTACAATGAGATATGTGAAGTTTATGGTGTTGATTGTTTAACAAAACGCACGTGTCAGAATTGGTTTAATTCGTTCTGGAGATTTTCACTGAAAGAAGACCAACGTTCTGATCGACCTTCTCAAGTTGATGATGACAAAATGAAAGCCATAATTGAATCGAATCGTCATATAACTGTGCGAGAGATTACAAAACGGTTAAATGTATCACACAAAACAATTGAAAATCATATAAGACGTCTTGGACTTGTTAAGAAGCTCGATATTTGGGTTCCGGCACGACAATGTGAGGTCTCACACATCTTTAGCAACACGTACGTAACTATTGGAGCTTGGTTGGGAAGTGATGCCGCATCCCTCATACAGCCCCGACCTTGCACTATAGGATTATCATATTTCGAAGTTTACAAAACTTCTTAAATGGTAAAAATTTCGGTAATAGCGATGACCTCAAATCGCACTTGGTTGCGTTTTTTGATGATAAGGACCAGAAGTTCTATGAGCGCGGGATCATGAAGTTACCAGAAAGATGGCAAAAGGTCATCGAACAGAATGGAAGATATTTTACTGACTAAAGTTGGGTTTTTGTATAGAAAAAATTAAGTTTCAATTCATACTAAAAAAACGAAATTACTTTCTTACCAACTTCAATATATTAGCAACCGTGCCCTTCACGCTGATCTCGACATCCCATTCATTCAAGATCTCTGGCCACCTCCCTCTAACTAGACTTCCATTTCCCACTCCTTGTCCATCCTAATCTGTATGCTAATGCTCCATACTCCCATCTCATCCCCAGCAACCCAGGGTTACGCCTAAGGCAGAGGTCCTCCAAACCAACAGGATTTTGCTCGAAGTGAACTTCGTAGAGCAATGACTATAGCAGTGACAAGTTAAGTGATGCCGATCCTTTTCCCCCAAAAAAATACAAGACGTTAAAAACTTATATACAGACGTTGAGCTTTCTAAGCACTGCTTAAAGAACTATGTAATGATTGTATGAAAATATTTCAATAGATATGTATATCTACAAAAAAAAAGTTTTTTCATTACTCCAAGAAAATCTATAACTCCAAATTATAGCATAAAAAATCAGTGAAAATGAATCGTTCTTTTTTTTCTTTTTTTTTAAAACCCCTTTTATTCAAACATGCTCAAAATACACTTAAACAATATTTAGTTTTCTCCTCTTGCTGCATACGCAGATGCATTTGAAGGAGGTAAGATTTACAAATACAAAATTTCTTTTTGAAGTTGAAATATCAATACAATATGAACAGGACTAGGTGATGGGGCTCACCTTCGGATTACATATAAAGGGAAACTTACAAACTAAAACCTAAAATCTAGAACCTAAAGACTAAAGCGTTCCTGCCATCGATAGGGGAACGGAGCGGGGGTTATCGTGTTAAACACCGGGTTTGTCAAGTACTGTAGGGAGTCGAAAAATTTGATATTTCTACGTTGGATGAATTCATCCATCGTAGCCAGTTCAAAGACCTCGTGAAGCTCACTGTTGCTCCGTTGCTCGAATGAAGTATGTCTGACCACTTTCATCAGTATACCGTTTTGGAATTGTTGGAGTCCCCTAGCTGTCGTATACGTCAGATGACGGAAAAGCGGTGCACCGTACAGCAGAGCAGGCCTGAGTATACTCTTGTAGATCTTTAGCTTTAGACGCAGTGATAGATTTGGGGAAGTCAATAAATGCGCAAGGCGGTAAGACTTCGTGCGAATATGCTTCAACTTCTTCGCAAAATGGTTACTAAAACGGAGGTGTCTGTCCATTTTAATTCCCAGATATACTAAGTTGTTGGCTGGTGAATTTTCCTCCGTTCCTACTATGTAACTAGTAGGGAGCGGGCTTTTTGCCTTTTGGAAAGAGAAAATTACGCAGTCAGTATTACCCGCGTTTACAGAGATATTGAGTCTCCCCAATCTCTCACTGATCTGGTTACAGGCTGCTTCAGCCTGTCTTAGAGCTACCTTGGCACTCATGCTGCTACTGTACACCGCTATGTCATCTGCGAAAACAGTAACTGTGGTATTTTTGTACCGGGCTCCGACAATCTCAGACGTGTATACGTTGAATAGTACAGGGGATAAGACGGCTCCTTGGGGTACTCCACAGGTCAGTGGCACAGCTTCGGAGAAGCTATCACCCACCCACACCCCCATCGATCTGTTGTTCAGAAAGCTGACCAGAATTGAATAGAGTTGCTCCGGGCATTCCCGGTCGCAGAGCATTTGACACAGCGTCTCGCGAGACACCGAGTTGAATGCTTGAGTGCAGTCAATCGAAATCATAGCCGTGGCTATGTTTCTATTCAAGTTATGGCTAGTTTCTGACTGTACCTTTAGAAGGGGATGCTCTGCGCTCATACTGGATTGAAATCCAGTCTGTTCTGGCGGAATAATGTCATTTTCCGAGCAGTAATTTTTGAGATAATTCAATAGAATTTTCTCAAAAATTTTTCCCATCTGCGGTAGCAAACTGATCGGGCGGTAGTGGGCTGGGTGGTCTCAACTCTTTGCTGGCTTGAGTAATGGGAACAAGATGGCTGTCAGGAAAGTACCGCAATCTTATACAAGTGTTGTATAAGTTTGCAAGTTGTACTATCCCTCTCCTCGGCATTTGTTTGAGCAGCACTGTTTATATCACGTCGTGCCCTGGTGCTCGGTTACCCTGACACCGGCGAAGAATCGCCTTGAGCTGCTTCTGTGATACAAACATGAAATTAATTTAATTCCATTAGCCCCTTTTATACCCCCCCCCCCCTTTGGATTAACTAGCTCTCTTCTGAAGAGGTTTGGCCCGGCCACAAGAAATGAGAACATTTAAGGTGGACAACTCGGGCAAAACTTATTTATAAATATTTCGTTGTATGCAAAATTGGCGTAAAATAGTACGGTGCATTGTAGATTCCGTGAATTTTATCGTTTATTGTTTACTCAAATCATAGTCGTAGAATCCCGCTTTTCAGTATAAGGATATAGACCCCCCCCCCCCTCTACAACTTAAATGAAATTAATAAAATCAATAACGAAACGTGTGCACATTCGTCGACAATAATTAATATTTTTTTTCTCTGGAAATAATACACACATTAATAACCTCGATGTTCTATTGATAATTATCACGGATGTTTTGTACTAGAGAACGGATCGTCTTAAGGGGTTTAAATCAACAAATAAAAGTGAATGGGGAAATAAAAACAAACGGACCTGTAGGATTATATCTGAAAGGTTTAGCGTCAATTAAAAAATATATGTTGTTAACAACGAAGTGTGACAGAGTTATTTTATTTTACAGGGCAATTAATTGAAAGAATATTTCTAATAACTTCGCGCTGCTGTTTTTAATAATTTTTTTTATTTAATTTTGAAAAATGGCCGGCGTAAAGCCATTTTTTTGTCAGGCTATTTGAGCTTAAAACAGTTTAGAACCTCCCCCATACTTTAGTTCTTTCATCACAGTGCCTTTGAAATTTTTTTTTTTTTTCTCAACCTATTTTTCCCGACTAGGTATTTTATTATTAATTATTTTATGAAAAAAAGGTAATTGTTAATTCTATATTATCTAAGCAAAGCCTGTTCTATAATAGGAGTTTCCATGTATCGATCGAACGTGGCCCTCCTGGTGACGTTGGGTGTGAGTTAGTGGATGATTGCCCCCGCAAGCTCTGGTTCCCTACACAATAAAAAAGTCCACTGTGCTTAGGGACTCTTTTATTACAATTTTTTAATTAATTGTGTGTTGGGTATTGAAATAATTATTCCGTAGTTACTCCAAGAGAATTAGCAGTTTAACTTTTAAATCTTTTTTTGTTTTGTTTTTTTCATTTTATTTCAGTTCGTTCATTCATTTAATTTAGTTTTGTATAAACTACCTAAACTTTCACCTCTAAATATCAAGGGAAACCTGAATGAAATTCATTTAACTTAAAGGTAAGTTATCATTCGTAATCTTAACCTATACTCGTAATGGGAAAGTTGTTGATTTTGTTGATTATCTTGGTGGGTTTTTCTTTACCGTAATTTTCTTAGCTGCTTGAATTTTTTTTTTTGTTTGAATCTTAAAGAAACCATTCCGGCTTAGAACGTTTATTTTAAGACAATTACTAGTAAAATGAAATACTTCAATGTTGATATCACCCCCTTATAGAAACATAATATACTCTCAGCTATAGATGCACATATTTACCATATGACATAAGGGAATATTGGTACAGTTCTTATAAATTTCTTTTGGTAGACTATCTCTTAAACTAAATATGCTCTGTTACAAGTAAGTACAAGGGGGAGGAATGCTTCAAGTTGTTATAATCTAAGTATTTAGCAGTCAATTGTTCAAATTCACTTACATCCATTTTGAGGACACTGCATTTAGAAATGGTTGTTTGTTTTGTGCAGTGTTAATGTTATAACGGCCATTGTGTTATCTCGGAGAAATGGTTATAAATCAATAAGCTGATTAGTATTTATGAACTAACTACAGTACTGTACCATTTTGCCTTATTGCCTAAAATATATTAAATTAATTTATTAAGGGTTATGTTTTCCACTTCCTATGCTAAACTTTGATAATTCAAACACGGCACTTATAATTAATAAATAGTGCATCAAAGTTGTCAATTATAAGTTAACTAATGCATAAAAGGCGTTTATGTATCTATTTTTCGTTTGTAGTCTATGCTGGAGTCCAATGAAAGTGCTACTCGAGAGTGATGTTCAACTAACCACTCATTATTGGGGAACGTCGGACTACAAGGATAAACTTGGTGTAAGCTTTTACCTATATGTAAACTTACGACTGTAAGTCACAATAAATTAATAATGTACTGTAGTTGTTTTTACATCAGATTTTGGTATAAATTAATTACAGTTGTTGTTAATAAGTGACTTCTTCAGGGACCTAAAAACCCTGCCCATGTGAGCTGTTGAATTACCCACCTCCTATATTCAGGCACAATTCTGTCCTTGCCCTGATCCCATACTTGTATTCCTGAATATCACCTACCCATTGAAGTCAAGACGCATGTTGGTTTTCAGCACTGGGCTAATTTGTCATCTGGACCCTGTTCCAAAGCAAATCGTACATTGTTGAAGGCCATTTGGAAACGATTTTCCTTAGATTCTCGTTCTATTGTTCTCTTTTTATGTAGCGATTCATAGTTGCTATTGTTTACATTTCAGTTGCTCATTCTGTCAATGATTGTGTATCTTGATATTATTGAAATTTGGAATTGTCTAGTGAAAGCTAAATCTACCATATTATGTGGCTTAGCGATAGACGTGTACTAGATAAGAAAAACACCTGACAGGGTAATAACTTCTATTTGAATTGACTACCGAGTTATTGTAAATTTTAGACATGTACGTAGCACTTAGGCTACTATTAATGACTGCTACATGTGGACTTAAGAAAAAAAACATAGTTTGTCGGTCGAGTCATGAGCTATATTGAATGCGGAAATTTATGTAACAAGTTGGACCAACATCATTAGCAATAGATATTAGTATTGATAACTTTGGTTCTAATTGATTGTACATTATTACTTCAAATAGTTGTATAGAAAATCTTATTTAACTGTATCAGCAAATTGAACATATTTTCAATTTCTAGAATAGAAGTCAGTTTTTTTTATCAATGAGACTAAAGCTCTTTGAATTTCACTCAAAAGTTTACTTTAACCAATAGTCTGTACGATAAAGAAGAAAAACGCCAAACTGTAATAAGCACAGATCAAAACTGGTAAGTGCTCCTTATGTGGTCTATAACTTTTGGTAATTACCAAAATATCAAAATATTTCTAAAAAAATGTTTATTACTAAAGCAGGAAATTTCCTGAAGTTTTTTTATCAAACATTCCGTTAATAAACTTTGCCAAATATAAGTCATAGATGGCCTACAGTCTGATAATGCTGTTTGTTCCAGCGATAACCCCCATCGTTTTCATCTTACTTTGTATGGGGCAAATTATATTAGGGTTTCGAGCTAACCACCTTGCCGACTTTAGATCTAGTTGCTATCAAAGAGGCTATACTGCATATACTTGAAGAGAAAGTAGATGTACTCTTTGCTTATTCCAGATTCGTCCTTCAAAACTGAATAATATGGTAAATAAATGGGCTGATAAAATGTTGTTAAAAGGAACATTTTAAAAGCTTGGAAATCAATTATGCGCCTGCTCTGTATAAATAAGAAGTATAATTTTGCACACATGGCAGGCTGACATGTATATTAAAAAAAACGATGAATTAAGAAAATTAAAATTCATTTGTTAGATGTTACGATGGCTCTGTAAGGGAAAACAGGGGCCAAGAGGTATTTTGTTACCTAATGTCAAGAGAAGCTATCCAGAATGTTTGGGTATATCGCATTTTGGTAGAATGATAAAAATTTGATAAGGAGAGAAACCTTTTTTCAAATCTCCACACTTTAAGATAGCGTTAGTGATCTAGTACTATTGGATAAGGGTTTTGAAGGGCGCATTTGAAATGTTTACGATAATTGGAAGAGAATTTAGGGTTTATCTCAATTTTACTAGACCGTAGAATTAATTAATGAACTGTGAGTGTAGATTTAAATAGTTCGCGTGACAATGGTGTTTTATTTTTAGTATCCTTGTGTTAGATGTGAAACTCATTATTCATCAGTTCATAAAAATTATTTATCGACTGTAAGAAAATTAATCGAATAAAATTAAAAGACTGAATTTAACTAAAAATGGCTCAACATTAAAGAGAGTAGTTTTATTCTTAAAATGATTCCCATATATATTAAATGAGAAAGAAGGAAATATTAACTGCAATTCAAGGGCAGAAATGACCTTCATCATTATGGTTGAAAATGTTCCACTTAATATGTTTATAAAAAAAATAATGTGATGTGATTGTATGAATAAAAATTGGTTTAGGAAGAGACTATTTCTACAGCTTAAACATACCAATGCATCTCTTCTTAAGTAGTATTCTTGCATCGTTAACAATTAATTACATAATTTTTTGTATAGTCTTATTCTCTAATTTTCTTAAAATGAAAAATGGGTGGGGTGCGTCATGTATACCGACAAATTCATCGATTTTGTAATTTAATGTCAGGAATATTTCAAATATCTTCATATTATACAATATCATCGTATTGCTGTCTCCTAGGATCAAACATATAATATTCTATTGTCGCTATACCTATACCTTTGGTATTATGTGTGATATATTACTGTGTCTTGAATCTCTGGTTTTCCTTCTTCATCTCTGTGGTTTTGCAGTTGACAAGGTAAAATGCTCTTGCATTAGAATTTTGGTGTATTAAAATATTGAATATCCATAGTTTTTATCCAAACATATAGGTTTTGCGATTGTTATTTGTAAAAAAGAGCTGGGGTTGAACAGCCCTTGATTGATAAATAGAAGGCCAAAGTTAATGCCTTAATGTGAATCGGTATTGACTGGTAATTGATTGAAAAACTGTTCAGAAATGCCTATTTCAAACTTTAAATGATGCCTTAATTTGTAAATTACTATATTATTATTTTAAAAAATATTCAAAACTATTTTAGTGAATGAATATTATAAAACAAAAGTATTTTACTTTTATCAGAAACTACTTCTACTTGTTCTAGAGGCTAAGTAACCTTCCGATCTCTAATAGATAGTACGCAGTACTGGTAAAGTACTAGGCATCTAATTTTCATTAAATGTTTTGATTAATATCTTAAACTGATCGCTTATTTTGTTGATATCCTTGATATTCTAAATCATATAATACAATTAAAGAGAAGAATCAGTCATCGATAATAGCATTTGTTAAAACTCTTTGTTTATTACTTTCATTGTTTACTTAGTGTTTTATTATGATAACAAAATGTTCTTTTGTGCTTTCAACAGCACAATATTCATTTTATCTTTATCTAGAAGTTTATCTCTATATCCTTATCTTAGTAAGTTTCATAGTCTTTTTATCTGATAAATGATTGAAAATAAATAATTTTTGATAAGAAATGATAGATAGGAATGAATGTTGACGGTTATGATGGTTTACAGATTCCGATAGGAGAACCTCTGGTTCTGAGCTCAGATGCCAGTTGGACGAGTCACATTCCCATAGGACACCCTGCTATGCCCACCGCCACAGGTTTGTGACACCTTTTTTTTATTTTGTTTTTTTCTCCAGGGTGTCGATTTGTTTTCCTATATATTCGTGCACAATTACAGGGGACTCATTCTGCCTGAGAGGCCTCCAAATAAGTCTCCGGTGTCCAAATAAAATAAACAATCCGGAAAGATATTTAAGAAACACTTAATTTGTTTGTAATTTATAAACTATAATTTATACTTGTTGGTTATTTAGAAAATTCCATAAACATGCAGTACTTAATAAAAAAAAAGTGTGTAACAAAGCTTACATTTGTTAATTGTGAAGATAACAAATTTTGCATCACTTTAATGACAATAATGTATGTTAACCAGAATTGAATTCATTTATATGTTCCATTATTCATAGGGGACGTGGACTTAAAATACTTTTTTTCCTAATGTATTCTCTGTTTATTTTCTCCTTCATAACTACGATAAAGATATATCTATTTACTAACAAAACATAATACATCTTGGTTTGTCCGTGAAGAAATTCAAGATGCCTTAGTTAAATTGAAAAACAACAAGGCCCCAGGCACTGGTACAACCCAGCTGTGTTCACAGATGCATGGTGCATGGATTTGAACACTTAATATTTTCAAGGGATTTGTTCCTGGACTTATTAAATGAAGAGAGGTTACCTGGGGAGTTGAAGAAGGCGATTATTTATTCAGTATAGCAAAAGGATAATGCTATGCTCTGAAAAAATTATAGAGGACTTCAGTTCAGCTATGTGCTTATTACGTGCTATCCAACATTGGCTGAGCGATCAATTGTAAAGTACCAGCGAGAATTTTTAAGAAGGATATCTTCAATAGATAAAATATTTACTCTTGAGGTACTTCTTAAATAGACAAATTAGTGCCAGTCTGACATCTGTGTGAATTTAAAGAAATTTTAAGTGCCATACTTAATATTCAGCTAACCTCGGAAACTAGCGAGGCTTATGCCAACAATTGCAATTTGTATAATGTCCTAACCTTATGAGGAACTTTCAAAATGTTTCACCACTGAGGCTGTAGGATCTATTAGGTCGAAGCGAGATAAACAAAGTCCAAAAATTTGTACTCGTGGGCTCTCAAATAGTTAGAAATCTTATCAGACTAGCAGAAAACCCATGTCTGTGCCCTTCCAGAAAGTTGGACTTGGATGCCTGATCACTAGTTGATATTCAGAATCGGAATAGAAGGCCGCTGCACTTAATAGACTCGAGTCCATGCCTGAGTAGACCTAAGACTCATCGAGGCATAGATATATTAATTAAATATATTAGGGATACCGGAAAGTAATGTCGTTTTTTTTACATTAAATTCAAACAGATAAATTTTTAACAAGTTTTTGTTTTTGATCAATGATATAATCACCCTCGTTATCAGCAACCTTTTGCCATCTAGTGTGCCAATTTTCAATGCCTGATCGATCAAAATCAATTGGTTTTTGAGCAAAATATCTGGATATGGCATTTTGTCATCCAAATTTTGAAATTTTTTGCCACTTAAAAAATGTAGCGATCGGACTAAATGGAAATCCGATATCGGGCAAGTATGGTGGTTGAGGCAATACCGCGTGGTGGGAACCCCAATTCATTAATTTTTTCCAGGGTTCTTGCGGAAAAAATAGGCGCAGTGGGGTCTTGTATTATCGTGTTGCAGAATAACGCCTTTCTCATTGACAATCGCTGGGCAATTTTCAGTTAAAGATTGATTTGCTCGATCTAATTATTCACTGTAAAGATGTGCATTCACAGTTTTTTCAGGTATCAGCTATGAACGACCCCGCCTTTTTGTAGTGTAAACCTGGCTTAGCTGTACTTCGTGCCGATTCATGCGGAGAGAGATTTTTGGATTATCATAGAGGACCTATTTTTATCTCCAGCCTCACCCACCTTACTCGCCCGATATTGTGCCATCGGATTTCCACTAATTCCGATCGCTGAAAATTCAGATGATGTCCAAAATGCCATCTCCAGATATTTTGCACAAAAACCAATTGATTTTTATCGATTCGGCATTGAAAATTTGCACACTAGATGTCAAAAGGTTGTTGATAACGAGGGTGATTACATCATTGATCAAAAACAAAAACTTGTTAAAAATTAATTTTTTGCCTTTAATGTAAAAACAAAAAACGACATTACTTCCGGTCCGTCCCCCTATCATATAACTAAATATTAATTTGTATAATAAAATATCAACGTTTATTAGGGTAGCATTAAGTTAAAATTCATAATTTTAGCTTTCCCTGATGTTTACGTTCTTCAATAACATCTCTTCCATTACTGCGGACTGCAGGATTAATATAATAATATAAATAAACACGCCATGTTCCTATCTGACCAAGTATTCAACTGACTTGCTCCACTTCTCTGCTGACAAGTGAAGACTAACCTCGTAAGAAAGGTCAGCATCGCCTAGTGAGAGAGTTCCACTAATGCTAACATGATTATCAAACATCAGATTCATATCTCGTTTCTCTTTAAATTATCTGCTACTCGATGAGCTAGTCGCTTCATCTGTTATTTAAATCTTGAACAGGTTTCTCTACTAAGAATTATTGTTATAATTATTATTATAAGAAAATTATTGTTTTCTTTCTAGGACACAGTGGGGTCATCCCTAGTAATGAAGATTGCGGCATTCGCGATGTATGGGCTCATAACCTGAAGGATGAGTTTAAAGTTATTAGGAAGATTATACAAAAATATAATTATGTTGCAATGGTGAGTTGATATATGCTTATAGAATTAATTAATATATCATTGTTGATACATATTAGTAAACTGTAATATTTATATCTATCCCTTTATTCCTAGGCTTTCAAGTGCATGTATGCAGATGTTTGTCGATTATATATTTAATGCAATGTTTTGTCAATTTCATTGAAATAGAACAACAATTTTATGCTGCTTCATGATATCCAACAATATTGCTAATAAATCGTATTTGTGACAGTACTGTGAAACCTCTGCGCGTTTCTAAATTACTACTAACATTCGCGTTAGGCTACATCAAGTGTTTAGCGTTTATATTAGTGTCAAGAATCAGTAAGAAGAAGTTTAGGAATCGGCTTGCTTAGTTCTTAGTTCAAAAATAAAAAGGAAGAGGTTTTATAATTTAATATTGCTACTATTGTTGCTTCCATTGTATTTCTGATTCCACAATGAAGGTTCTAACGTCACCTTAGTTAGCATAAAGGAGAAGACACATGAACTACACAGTTCATCGGTTGTAATAAGCTAATTTTAACCATTTTCAGGTCAACAATAGCTAGGGTTACACTGGTTAATTGAAAACCTCAGATAATCGACTTTTTTTTAAATTTATATGGTATAACTTAAAAGTTATACAAGATAAATGGAACTATTAATAAAATGTGTCATTTATTTGGGAAAAGAGTCAGTCATTTTTTATTCAAAATTTTAAGTTTTATTATTTTAATTTTAGTATCTCTAAAAGATGTGTATAGTCTTGGCTCTTTAAGTACGCCAACGGAGTTTGGTTATTAATGATTCTTTATTGGCTCTTTTTCAAAGAGAATCTGTAAATCTGTCATCAACCTCACATTCTGTGCTTGTTTCGACGATTCTTGAATTAATTCATTATCAGACAAAATTTTGTACCCTGGTCCCTCAGAATCCATTTTCATTCATTCATTCATTCTTCTAATGGCTCCAAATGAAACTTGTAATTAAGTTTGCAGGTTTTTCTTGCTCCCGTGGTCATTAAAAATAATACCTAATAATAATTAGTTCGTATTTCGAATCCCCTGGTTAGTCCACTCTATATCTATTTTCACAATATTGTGCCTAATTTAAAACAAATTTCTTAATTTCATTAAGATTTTCCTGTTTGCTAGGTTTTTCATGAACCGAACTCTCAGGAGCAAAGACTTGCTGTGTCGTTACACTGTTGTCGCATTGTCTTTATCTTGCCAATTTTGACTATATAAACTTATCTGTTCTGTTTTATGTATTGTTCCATCTCCCCGGAGGTTTCATGTGTTCTATCCAATTTGTAAATATGCTAATAAATTATAAACCTGCTTTTGTTGTTGTTTTATATGAGATATGTATAAACACTATGTGTGTGTTAAAAAAATTCAGTCCCAAGAACACTCCATATATTTTTGTTTATTAAAGTTGTAAATAATTTTTGTCTAATGGAGTATTCCTCCCATGTGTCTCAGTCCTTAGATCCTTTATCCTTAGATATATATTTTTTCTTTTTTTTTTTTTCACAATCCTTTTGCAAACATCTTTAACTTTGAGCTTTTTTTTTTTTTTTTTTCTTTTTAATTCGAACAAGTTTGGAAACTGTAATGTTCATTTCCGTTAGTAGTGAACGGCCACATTGGAGGAAGAGGTCAACATTTTTATAGTAATGATATTATTAATGAAATGTATCCTTTTTAGCAAATTAATACTGATGTGATTCATTGGAAAATTTTGTTCCATGTTTTTTGGATGGTTGCGCTGGCTACAAAGAAAGCTCATGCAGGCCAACCTTGCTCATCAGTATGTATCCTATAGGTTATTGTAGATATCTTCTCCATTGTCTTTGCTTTAGTTGTTGACATTTTTTTTTTTTTATATTAATGGTTTTTATTAATATTTTTCAATGTATTAGACTTATAACCATTAATTTTTTTATTTATTTATTTTTGTTAATTTTATTGAGCAAAGCAGTGTTTCTCAACCAATGAAAATTGATGAAGATATCTATTGGAGGTTCTCGGTTTCTTTATTATTTCAATGAAACTGACAAATCCTCTTCCGGCTTCATTCCTCCTGTGGCCACCATGTAAATCTTAATTTAAAAACCTAGATTTCGAAACTCCAGTCGTTAGTTTAAAAAAAATATACCTTCCTTCCTCGCTTATTCCTTTTGTTTTGTCAAATTCAGTATTTTTCCAGGTCACTTTTTTTTACAATTGTTTTTTTTATTATTAGTTTATTATGCTCTATTTTCTAATTTATTATTGTTGTTTTGATTAAACTATTTTGATGATTGAAATCTAGCTTAGAGATATTAACTAGAAATTTATTGAATATTTAAATAAAAGAGACAAAAAAAGTTTTGTGTCTAGCTGCAGGGGTGCTGTTTCGATTAAGGTTGAGACCCACTGCTAATGAACTTTTTAACCAATGCTTTGTTATTTTACGAACGTTTCTTTCTTTGGATACATTTGGTTGCATTCATTCATCCTCTATTAAAATAATTTACCTCTGCAGCGCCCCCCTTTCACGTATATGTTGTCTGTATGTATGTACTTTAATCGTCCGTGTATTTACGATGCACAGGATGTTTCACAGGCTTGCTTTGGTAGCTTTAACCTCCTCATGAGTACTACCTACGAAAACAATTTAAGTGACGTAATGCCTTCAACTGCCATCCCTTTACAAAAAACCTAATGTTTCATTAACTTGAAACATAACTTTAAATGTGTTGTTATAACCTGAATTCATTTAAATAAATAAAAAAATTATAATCCACTTCTATTTTTAAAAAAAGAACGAATATAGCATAATAATGATGTGGTGGAACAACTGAGAATTTTTTGTAAGTAGTACTCATTAATAGAAATCCACTGCCAGGCACTCGATGAAACACTCTGAGCCTTACCGATTGCCTCAAAGAATGTTGAATGTTTATAATTGCAGTTTGAGGACTAAAAAATAACATTAATTATTTGCATTTGTGAAAGATTGATATTCCTATAATTTTGTCGATTAAAACACCCTACTTCTCTCATTCTCATTTTGTTTTCTATTTTAAGATCATTTCATTATTATTGAAATCTTGGGAGCGCATGTTTTGCATATTTCGTTGTGTATTTATCTAATAGAATAGCTCAGCGTATGTTAAGAAAATTTATTTTTATTTTACTCACAATGTTTTCCCTTAACATGAACATCATTAGTAAGTCTAAATCTTTTATTTTTATTCGTATAAATTATGTGTATATTGTTAGACTTAACGTTAAAGGTATAGTTTGATGGTAGCAAACTGTTTTCTATACTAATCAGCTCCACAAATGTAGTGGTCCTGATTTCAAAATTATGAGTGATCTGAAACCCTTAAAAAAAAAAAAAAAAAAAAACTTTCAGTAATTTCCTTTCATCCTGTGGTTCAAAACTGCTTTTTTTCAAACATGTTACACTGAATGTCAAGCTCTACTGAAGCTGAATCGAGTTCAGTGAAACAAAATTGAAAAGCGTTCTAACAACTATTATTTTAGTAAGTGGCTGGCAAATGTTTAAAAAAAAGTCAGTTTTAAAATGTATTATGCGCTATTGTCAAGTTTGTTTGTAGTGTTGCCGATATCAATCTGCTGATCCCTGATTTGGGAGCGGGAGAAGTTTAAAATAATTTTGGTGATTGAATATTCTATTACTTTTTTATGATATATTTGTTTTGATTACATATATTACACTTTGAGTGGGGTAGTCGGCTTAAGCCACTGTTTTATACTCATGTTACCATGGCAATGCTAAAAATACGTTTGTGTCTCTTTTCTAACTCTCTTGATTTACTATTGATTATTTCTTTGACAGACCAATTTCGTTTCTTTTTTACAAACGGATGGTTTCATCTCGGAGGCCTAA
The DNA here is from genome assembly GCA_930367205.1 of Acanthosoma haemorrhoidale. Classification (NCBI taxonomy): domain Eukaryota; kingdom Metazoa; phylum Arthropoda; class Insecta; order Hemiptera; family Acanthosomatidae; genus Acanthosoma; species Acanthosoma haemorrhoidale. The sequence goes on from OV884013.1 coordinate 3,958,319, forward strand.
CCACCTCCGTTTTCTACATCTCATCATTTAGTCAATAGGGTCTTGTTTTTATTACGCTGGCAGCGGCTGAAAGTTTGATGTTCTCTTATGGATTGATGAGTAACCTTCCAATTCACACAAGACCCTATGTCAATGTTAATATTCTTAATTTTTTCCAGTACTAACCTTCCAAAGTTGTAGAAGACACTTATCGTTTCCACATCTATTATAGTATATATGGTTGTTTTTTTTTCCCAGTGTCTGGATAATGTTCTTCATCGGAAAGAAAAGTATCTATCTGTAACATAAATAAATTTTCTTTTATTTGCAGTGACGGTGACTTGCAATTAGTGTGTGTATATGGAATGATATGAGTGGTGCATGATGTTCTGTAATGCATATATCATGGATTTTGTGATCTAAATCTGTCTTTAAAATCAAAACAGTGCTGAAGTGGAAATCAAAAATTATGAAAATAGGTTATTATGTTTCTCCTTATAATTTAAAAACTAAAATCAGCATCCAAACAATAAATACAGCGCCGAGTAAACAAAGAATATCCTTTATTTGATTAGACCATTCAGGCGGCCCAAGTGTGCATTTCCAGAGGGCGCTGTAAGGCTTCAGCTCAGTGTAATGTTTTATTTTATGCCAGCCTTAAGCTAATAAATTATATTCTAATTATTATTGGACAACCATCATCATTGTGAGCGACAAAACTTTGTGATGAAATGTGGATTTTTTTTTTGGTCTCATGTTGCTTAGGTTTGTAATCATCTTGACAAGTGTGCAGACTTCATCAGTCTTACTTTAAAAAAAAAAAAAAATTTTGTATCAAGCGGCTCGACTGGGTGGCATAAACTCTGTCTCACATCCATGACATGTGTCCTTATTGAATATTAGTGGTCGAACCTATTTTAGGGAAGCTCACAGGCCAGAACTTGGCTGGATAATTATTACGGCGTTGTCTAGAATAAGAGTGGACCTGTCGTTCTACAGAGGCACCCTTCTATTTCACTGGGTGCCCCCTAATTGAAAAAAGAATTTAATTTTAATACGCTCCTAACTTATTTTTTTTGTTGGTAGCTTTTTAGATTTATTGTTTGTCTTGCCCTGTGTAATGTCTTTTCTGTTGCTTGTATTGTCTTCTTTTTCATCAATTCATCGTAAATCCCTTGTATTGTCTTCTTTTTCATCAATTCATTGTAAATCCCTTGTATTGTCTTCTTTTTCATCAGTTCATCGTAAATCCCTTGTATTGTCTTCTTTTTCATCAGTTCATCGTAAATCCCTTGTATTGCCTTCTTTTTCATCAGTTCATCGTAAATCCCTTGTATCTATTCAGTTTTGAAGGAATCATTTTTCCCTTGAGTTCCTTCTAGCAAGCGTGTTTTGTATTTCTCAGCCAATGTACACTCGCTTTCAGTAAATTGTAGACTTAACACGTTGCTACCCACAATTTTTTTTTTTTTAAATAAACGCATGCTCTGTAAGAACGCTTCATTAATTCTTTTTTGTTTTGTAATGTCACATTGCTTTTTTGTGTGTTTTTCTTTTGTCTGCTAAGCTATGTAAATTCAGACAATTAGCGTTAAGTTGTTGAATATGAAAGTTGTTTTTTATAAGCTATAATTTTCCTTTACTGTGTGTTGTTGACATATGTATATTTTCTTGGCCATCTTATTTATATTTGCATATTGAAATTATCGTTTCTTTATTTGAGCCTCGGCAGAAGTACATTTTGGGACTTTTTTTATTTAGCCTAATCGAAATTTAATTTTTTTTTGTTTAAAGGATACTGAATTTCCTGGCGTAGTGGCTAGACCAATTGGAGAATTTCGAAGCTCCGCTGATTACCAATATCAGCTGTTGAGATGTAACGTTGATTTACTTCGTATCATCCAACTGGGGCTCACCTTTCTAGATGATAATGGAAAAACTCCCACTGGTCCATACAGTACTTGGCAATTTAATTTCAAATTTAATCTTGCGTAAGTATCTATGTATGTCATCCTTACCTGTAATTATTTTCAGCTGTTATTTTTAAACTTGAGTATTGGGTAGTGGTGTCACATATGCTATGACTTAGTCTGTCAGTGTTCGTCAATTCTTTTCCTGGCTTTATTTTTACAATATGAGTAACCATATAAAAGAACACGTGAGGCAGATATCCTGTTTGAAACCATCAACAGTCATGAAAGGTTGTTATAAATAGCATTTATTTAATTTTGTTTTAATTTGTTGAAAAGCCAATTTTCATTGACGGAGTTTGGTTTAACAAATAAAATTTAAAAAAAAATTGTGGAAACTCATGCATTGTATCACATTATTTACGAACTTCATTGTATCCTGATTTTTTTAAAAATGTAACATGTAATGTAATTAGTGAATAAAAAAATGGTTTGACAACGAAAAAAGGCAAATATTTATTTCACCTGTGAGAAAATCAAACAGATAGAAATGTTATTTTATCAATTGCCTGCCGATTAACCATGATTTTGGTCAATCGAACGATTTACCTCTGATGGAAATGGGTAAACATAGAAAATCCTGACCTATTAAAAATCTTTTTATTAAAGTGCCAGGTCATTTATTGAAATTTTAGAACTTAAAATTTTGAAACAGTTCAGAAGAGCCTGTACCACATATTATTGTGCAAGATCTTTAGTATCTTAGATACATTAACTTAAAAACATTGTAATTTAGAGTAAATCTCGTAAAATTCTTTTCATAAATAAAAATACCATGTTTGTTTCCAAATGAGATTGTTATTTCCATATTATCATTGTACCGGCATTGATGTATCCATACAAAATTATTACTCAAGATAAGGAATCCAACCCCACACTGCTTAGAATCACTATTCCCCAAATATCATTTTGTTATAAGCAAATTCCACTGAAAATATTCCTTAATGTTGAATTGTTAAATCAGCCGGAAAGAACAAAAACATTTTTATGTCTAACATCCTCATCGCCAGACATTCACTGGGAGCCAAAGTCATATAAAAAGCTGTTATCAGCTAATAAAGTGCTAAATATTTATCAAGTAAATAAATTTGTCCGGGATAGCTGCCATTTTTAATTGAGTAGAAAGGCTCCCAGGTATGATATCTTGTTTTTATATGGTTGACATTAATTGCTTTTGTCATGTTCCAGGGAAGACATGTATGCCCAAGATAGTATAGACCTTCTCCAGAATTCAGGAATTCAATTTAAGAAGCACGAAGAAGAGGGGATTGACCCCTTAGACTTCGCAGAGCTTCTTATGACTTCTGGGATCGTACTAATGGAAGATATCAAATGGTTATCCTTTCATAGGTATGAATATTTAAAAATATATTAAGGCATGTCAAATTAACCTTTGTACAGTCCAAAACAAAACACATAATACCGCAAGGTTCTCTTTTTGGGAGCCCAACTCTTTTTTTTTTGCATTTCTTGTTTAGTTTAATAATCCCGGTACCAAACCAACATTCCATCTTGTTAGTGAGAAAAAAGGCTAAATGGATATAGGTAATGCATTTGGCCAGAAAAAAACTACTTTATTATTGTTATTCCTTTAAAGTTTTATTGTATAAAACACCATTAATTTCGGCAGGTCCGACAATATTGTTTAGGAAATCAATTTATTCACAATTGACCCAAATTATTTTCTGATGAACAGGCTCGGCTGTATTCATTTTAATATCTCGTTCTCTTGGGGATGAATAGCACAATCTCTTCGTCAGTGCCATTTCCATTATAAATGTTTCACAAGACTTTCTTCGTCACGTCTAGCACCTTTTTAGACTGAATGTTTGGAAAGGCTGGGTTGCTCAATCTTCTCTTGCCTGACTGGTTCAACAAATAATTTATTTAGTGTAAGCTTAAATAATGTCCTTTTTTGTAAGTAACCTTGTTTCCACTATGGATCAATGTTTACCCAGAGAACAAATATATTTATTGCAGCTTCATCGCTCATGTTGATAAACTAAACTATTAGTTTAGGCCATCTGCTTGTTTGTCTCTTGCATGTATATTTCCTGACCATTTTATTTTGTCAAACATATGGCAGGAGGGGTCGTTAATAGCCCCTACGGTATTACGAAGGTTAAGGCAATGCAGTTTATACAGACTTTTTTTTTTCCTAATATTAATAAAGGTACAGTAAAACCCTGATTGTCTAAAATTTTGTTTAACCGAAATGTCCTGACCCCTTAGCTCAGGCAGTCAGAGATGGAAATGTGCCCTATTGAACATTTCGGCCGACAGGACCCGTCTTACCATGGACAGGGAAAGAAAAGTGGTTACCCATCCAATGACTGTCTTGTCTACTGGTTTGCGCTTTACAACACTGTTACATCCTCCCATAAACTAGGTTTCGCGCCCCCAACCGAAATTCGGTGCTTCGTTTTGAAGTAGGTTTTAGTTGCATACAATGTTTATAACACCTCGTTGCATATTTATTTAACTAGTTACTTATTCCCCCTAATGAGGCTGAGTGAACCCTATCCAGAATTAAATAATGGGACCGACCCTGAATAAAGGATAATTTAACAGGTGATATTTCGGCTAGCAAATTTTGCTGAACTGTTGTCCGTAAATAAATTTTATTAAAATGTTGTTTGTTTTACTGCACTTATAGTTTTTGTTTTTTTTCACGATATATATATATATTCATTTCTTAGATTTCTGTATTAATTTTTTTTTTTTTTTTTCTAGTGGCTACGATTTTGGGTACCTATTAAAGCTTCTCACCAACCAGAACCTGCCCAATGATGAAAGTGATTTTTTCGAACTTTTAAAGATCTATTTCCCAACAGTATATGATGTGAAAGTTAGTACAGCCAAGAATTAGCTTATGTTAAATTAACCCTATGCCATTTGTATTTGTACGACTGATTATTTTGGAACTAACCTTTTCCTCGGAGAATTGATTGCTTTCATTAAATTAATAGAATTTCTTCTTTTTTTTTTTTCTTTTCTTGCATAAAAGAGCAAGTTTTTTTTTCTTTTAAATTTATGTTTGTATCGAATCATTATTAATTTGTTGAATCTGTAACATTGCTGTTGAATATATTTTTGTTAATGCTTCAATATTTTATGTTTTGTTTTATATTGAAAAGTATTTTTTTATGTTATTCTTTTCAGTTTGTAATTAACATTTTATGAAAGATGTAGGTTAATTAATTGTATATTTTTGAGTTAGATAAAAAAGACAAGTTGCAGCTTTTTTTTTTTTTTTTTTTTTTTTTTTTTCATTTTAATTTAGAAATTTGGCAAAAATGTATTGGACAGGTATTATACAGATTAGTAGTTGGTTGTTTATTGCTCATGTGTACTTGTGCTACTCGTAACCTCTTATGACTTGTACTGCGACCTGATGTAGTAATTAACGGAGAGAGAGAATAATAAACACTTAGCTGTGCGAGTATGGAAAAATTAATCTTTTAGAAAAATACTTGTGAATATAAAACATCTAACCTAGAAAAAATTGTTACATCGTCAGGATTTGAGCCTGGAACCTTATTATTTCTGTTCTGGGACTATTTTTTCTCTCACTGGATCTGTATAACTCTGAAAATATTGCATATTATGTTCATTTTTCTCCACAGTTGACTCCGATGTAACCATTATTTTATAATTTTTTGAGACTTTATTTACTTTTAAATGCATTAGTTATTTAATGTATATATATATTACTATAAATCACTAGTTGTCAAATGTAATCTCACTGGTATCAATTTTATTAATTATATGCGAAAGGTAATAATAACAATTTTATTAGATGTGAATCAAACTGAGCTATCCGTTTCATCTCCAGGCTATAGTGGGCTATTAATTTTTTTTTAATTTACACATGGGAGATTGCGCATTACAAATAATAATTTTATTGTTTCTGAAGTGACTCAGTTTATAACTTCGCTTAAAAACCATAAACTTTGAATTTATTCAGATTTTTTAATACTAATCATGGTTTTAATAGTGTAGTAATGATAAGAAATTAATGTTTTAGATTAATTTCTCACTTACAATGTCACAGCAACCCATTACTGAGTCATGCCCTCTCAAATCAACAGCCACTGGCGATCTTCAATAAATGCCTCACGTATTTTTGACGTGTCCACTCTTGCCCCTCCGACATCTTTGGGATCAGACAGCCTTTTAATCTGGCTATCCCCCCCCCCCACCTACAACTGTATAGATGTCCGGCAGAAGAGTGAAATGATACAGTTCCAGACCATAAATCCAATGAAGTATTTCCCATTTGTGAATTGAGAGATTTTTCTTTCTTTAAGAAGTGTCATGTTTTGGAGCCGTATGTTAACATAATAAAAAAATTTATTAGTTCTCTGGTTAAATTTTGGTTAAGATTGTGTTTCTGGGAGTGTGAGAAATTAAATTAAATTTGTACCCTATTGTGGTTAATATTATTCAAATTAGGTAAATCTAAAACCATCTATTATTTTATAACCCAAAAAAAATCTTTTGAAAGTCCATTGCGTCTAAAAAATGAAATGAACCCTGGGATTAACCGCAATACCTTACAAAAAAAAAGTAATAAAACCAATTTATCGATCAACGACGTTCATTTGTTCAATTTCACACGTATAATTTAAACAAGGAATTACCATGTTTGCAGCTTGAAGTATTTTGAAACAAAATTAAAGTTAATGCTGAACGACAAATTATCACTATATGTATAATTGGTCAATTTATTCTTTATAAAATTAAGTGAATGTGAACATGTATTGTATTGAATACACATCAGAGCACACCAAATCATAGCTTCTCAGCTCACATTTAGGAGGTCGTGAAGGGTTTAAATGATAAAAATGAATCCTGTAGATTTGAATGAAATCGTGAACATTTAACAAATCGAATCCAGCTAATAGATCATCTGTATTCCGTATATAACTGTAAGAATAATTTTAACATATACTTGTAGATTAAGTCAAATTTAATGGTGTTATTAACACAATTTGCCATCCATCCGACAAATGAAATGTATGAATATGTATTGTATGATTACTTTAAAGCAGCGAAAGGTTCTTATGTATCTCCGCTTCCGATGAAAAGGAAATCTTTTGCTATATCTATTGAGGAATCATCAGTAGTGGAGAAAGTGCGAGGCGAGAAGAGAAACAGCCAGAAATATAAATGTTTATCTGGATGGACAGGACGAATGGTCAGAATGAACATAAATGAAATTTGTATAAGAATTATGGAAGAACAGCTCGACAGTGCTACAAGAGTTGGCAGACGGTTGACTAAAAAACAAGTTGCACTTTCAGATGTTGTATTTTAATGCACTTCAATAGTATATTCAATTATGTGTAGTTTTTATTTTGGTTTCACAGGATTCCTATAACGAGGATTACTCTGTTGTAGATTTATTTATTTAAAAAATTCTTTGTATGTTAGCAAGATTTAATGCTGGAACTATCATTTTACTAATAATTTTTGTGTATCCTAATAATGGAATAATAAAATAACGAATACCTAATGTCTCATCATAAGCAAAATCTACTTAAATTTTACAATTTCTGTTTATTGTGATTTCCTGTTATATGCTTGGGAACGACTAATGCTTTATATAAGCTTATGCTATTATAAGCTCTATTAAAAAAAAATTGTATCTGCAGCGCATATGCACCTTAACTATATACTATATAAATCAGAACATTGAAATGTGAAATTGGGAAAACTTCCTTTTGTTGTGTGTCTGACAATGAATGCCGAAACATTCATAATTTAGTAACTAGTTAATATTAATAATAATGCTTTATTTAGTAACTAGTTAATAATAATGCTTTATTTAGTAACTAGTTAATAATAATGCTTTATTTAGTAACTAGTTAATAATAATGCTTTATTTAGTAACTAGTTAATAATAATGCTTTATTTAGTAACTAGTTAATAATAATGCTTTATTTAGTAACTAATTAATAATAATGCTTTATTTAGTAACTAATTAATAATAATGCTTTATTTAGTAACTAGTTAATATTAATAATAATGCTTTATTTAGTAACTAGTTAATATTAATAATGCTTTATTTAATAAAAATAAAAAAATCTTTTTCGCCCGGGACCGTCATGAATATGTTTGTAGCAGAATGTACAATCCCCATAATAGGAGGGAACAGTGTACAAACAAAACAGTAGCTTTGTAAAAAAAATTCTGAGAATTTCGGGGAAAAGAAAATTCTAGTAGTGTAATAATAATTGCTGATTTGTACGCATAATAATTTTTATTTAGCTATTGAAAGTGTATATAATAGGCAATTATAAACATCGTTAAATTATTATGCCTTGAATGTGAATTTTATAGCATAACTGCCTAAACTAATTTTCTATTCATTTATTTTTAGCCTTGGTAAATTCTACGTTGAAGGCAAATCAATATCTGAGAATATGTAATCGGCTTCGGTTAATGTAAAAAAGATGTTAAGATTTTCAACAAATTCACGTACGTCTGTATCAGATCCTTTATGAAATAGTCTCTAAAGACGGAACTAAGGTGGTGACGGTTTGTCACGCTCTGTTGGACATATTGTTTTTTGAGGGGGTTATTATTGGCGATTAAGAGTTTTAATCGATAAAATAAAACAGCTTGTTTCTCTTCCCACAATAAGTAAGCTCACTTGTATTACCCTTGCTCATTATTATAGCAATATGCACTTATTATGGGAAGATTAAGTTGAATTTGTTTACCTACTGTTTTGTGCGAAAGATAATTCCCACTTGAAAGTAGAACCTCCCCCTTCAGACTCAGCAATAAATTCAAATAATTTTTATGCTGTATGCATTGCGATTTACGTGTAACCGAGCACTCTTTTAATTTACAAACCACTCAAGTAATGAAAACTTAAATTAGGTTAAATTCTCGCTAAGGAGACCTACAGCTACTCATCTTTTTAAGCCTTATCTCAATTGAATGTTATCTTTTCTTAAGTAAATTTATTTTTTTCCTCTAACCTTAATGATGTTTTTTTTATCACTTTGTCGTTTCTTGTTTCAGTATCTCATGAAAAGTTGCAAAAATCTGAAAGGGGGTCTTCAAGAGGTTGCTGATCAGCTTGAGCTTACCAGGGTAGGGCCACAGCATCAGGCGGGGTCAGACTCATTATTGACAGGGATGGCTTTTTTTAAAATGAGGGAGGTAATATCAACTATTGTCATCTTATTATTATTAAAATATTTTTATGATGAATTTTATTTTATATTAAAAAGAACAGCAAATAGTTAGTAAGATAATGCATGGAGGAGGTCTATTACTGGGCAGTAAGGGATAATTGACCTAGGAAAACCAAGGATGGTTGGAGGGGGGGGGGGTGTTTTTTATACCAAGCAGCTTATACCATACCAGGATGGTTCGGGGTTAATAAGAACCAATAGTGAGTGTAAGCCAGCAGCTGCGGAAGTAGACTGATAAGGTTTTTGTTTAGTATAATGTATATTTATTTCATCCTTGTAGGATAACCCAATAAGGACGGCATTTATTTACTTCATATAACATAAGTATATCACACGTATATAACAAACTATACTCGGCTTTAAGCAATTAAAAAGTAAATAAGTTACAACAATAATATATAACCAAACAGAGTATTTAATTGTAGTCAAAAAGTACCCGTAGATGTTGGTCATAAGAAGTTACATCAATTAAAGTAGAAGTGAAGACATTATATAATTTACAAAAAAGCAATTGCAGGACAGTAACACTTCCCAGAATCAGCTTAATTTTTATTATCCGAATCTGTTTCCTAACTTAAAGAGTGATATTTTTATTTTAAATTCAGCGTAGATATACTTTTCTTGATGTTAACATAGTCCCTAATGAAAATCTTTAAATGTGAAGGAAGATTTCTATTTAATATAAGATGTATGCTTATGAAAAATAAAGATGTGTCTAAAAAATACGGTATCGACAATTTTCAAAAATTGTGATTTGTTTATTTAAAGCTCTGGGTGGATACTCACTTATGTATAACATAATTCGAGACTGGCTCCTGGCCCACTCTGCTTTTCTGTCAAGCTGAAACACATATATAATTGATTTATTTATCAAAACAATAATTTAAATAAAAATTCAATCTTAAAAATCAGCTTAATTAATTAATCAATCAAATATCTGGAGGTACAACTCCCATCTGGGGTCCATTCGAGAAGATTAAACTGTTTTTGGGAAATAATGACGGTTGCAGTAGCTCCTCCCAATACTGAGTCAACCCGCGGCAGAGGTGGAGCAAGCCCCGTCATTTCCCAAAAATCAGTTTAGTCTTCTGGACCCCCAATGGGAGTCGATACTACACTTTGATAATCAATTCATTTATACTTGATAAATTAAAAAAGTGAAACAACAAGCCAAGAAATTGTACTAATGTTGGAAGTGCTGGTGTTGGTGTGCTCAATGTCAAAAAAACATTTCTGAAAACCATTGGCCATAATTGTTTTTAGTACAATGATGAAAAATTTCAATTGTTCTATTCATATTACGACGAAAAAAATTCATTATTACTTTATTATTAAATTTTATTATTACAAAAAATTCTATATATCCAATATTTTATTTGTATAAACAAGCATTTTTGCTTGAAGGTTGATTATACTTCTTACTTGAGCATTGCCTTGGACCCATTACTCTATATAATACCTATAATAATAGGACGACTATAGAGTTGACATTTATTTCATACTGTAAAAAAGGTTTTTAGCATGGTCTATAATTTGTATTAATCTCTTTGTTTCAGATGTTTTTCGAAGACAATATTGATGATGGTAAGTATTGCGGTCACTTATACGGGCTCGGAGCGTCGTTTGTCGTCAACGGCAACAGTTTCCATGACAACGGGGATAGCTTAAGCAACTCATGAGGCTCGGGAGCTAGCAGCCCCCACGATCCACTGGACGCTTGCCCTCCTACCTCTCTGTATATATAGTGTGTCGTGTCTTATCACAGTTTTCCAAATAACACAAACTGTAATATATAGTATAATAATCTCCTGCATAATTTTTTAAGTATATATGTTGATTACTGAAATGTCGTTTATTCTATCTTTCAACTCTTTTTTTATTTCTTTTTCTTTTTTTAATTCTACAAATTACTGTTAATTAATATTGTTTTTGAAACAAAAGTGTTCTCAAAAGCCCTGTCTTCATAGTTTCTAAAACAAAATCTTGATTAGAAGTGTTCGTCTAATCTGATTGCTTATTTTTCTTTTATTAAATTATAGTTCTTACGAAATTTTTTAGAAAAACTTCTTTATAATTGCCGCCGATGCTACTCGTACTGCCTTTTTCAGCTTTGAATTCTACTCAAGAACGGTTAACTACCCTGAGGGTTTCATTAAACTGTGATTTGTTAATACATTTTTATTGTGTAAATACAACTTGTTACTTCCGAGAAAAAAAAAACAAAAAAAGTTACATTGTGATATAGTTTTTATATATATATATCGTGTATATTATGAAAACATTTTAATCTGTGGAATAAGAAATAATTGTTAAATATTTATTGATTATATATGTAACAAATGTTTAAAATTTGTTTTGAATAATCTTAATAAATTAACTGAATTTAAATTTAAAAGCTATTTGTATTTTCTAAGCACTATTTATTGATGTCCCAAAGTTGTAAACATAATTGTAAACTGGCATTATTATATAATTAAATATTGTTATCTCGTTGTTTTTTTTTTATTGATAAATTGCTAAATACACTTGTAAATATGTGCAGCTTAAAAATTAAATAAAATAGAAATCTGTTTTTAAATCAAATTGTAATGTCAGTAATAAAACTTTGGGAGACATTTTTTTTCAGGGAATCCGGGTTTGTGCAACCCAGATTGGGTAGAAATCTTTTTTTCATTATTATGTAAGAAATATACAATAATAAAAAAAAAAAATACTTGACTTTTTATATATGACTACCATTGTAAGTACACTTTCTTATACTAGACTAGACTTAAATTTTGTCAATTCTATGCTAGGCAAATCACAATTGCACACTTTATGAAACGAGCGTATCCTGATTCTAACTAACGTAAATGTATGCGCCGGTTTCAGGCCGTAAACTTTAATTAGTCTTGTAAACTGTTATTGTTTTTATAGAAAAAAAAAAATAGTTTATAAGCCAGAAATTGTATTTTGGAATTTACAATGAAGTACGTATATATGTAGTAAGTCATCAATTGTAAAATGTCAAACACTGTTGTTCAAAATAAATTAGTTTCTCATTTATATGTAATTTATATGGTGTTTTATTTATTGCAACTAATGATAATTTAAAAATTATATACTGATAAAGGGAGAGGGGGATAAGTAATATTCTATGACTATGAATTAGTCATAGCTCATGGCTTCATTAATCGTTTTATACCACAATCAAGTTTTTATCTATTATGAATTACCTCCCATCATTCAACATTGAGAGCTCAAGATATACTGAAAGGTATAAACATCTATCTAGAATGTGATGGTTATGCTGAAAAGATTTAGTTTTCAACAACTAATTTGACACAAGGGTGAAATATTAGGTGATAATGAGTACCGATACGATAAAATGGCTGACAAAACAATCTAAAGGTAAATATAAAAAGTCATGATTATTAAATCAGCCTCGTGTAAAAGTTCAAGTTAATAACAAGCATTTGTGGGGTAAACATCAATAAAAAAAGAATTCATGTGGTTACTAGGTCAGAGGTTCGATTTATCTAGTTTGCATTCCTCCCCCTATCAAATTGTCAATAGAATAAATACAAATATAGTATGTTGTGAGAAAAGGTGAATATTACAGGTCATGACACCCTCCCCCCCCCCCCAGCGCTATTTGTATTTTATGAAAAATTCTGTGGTACTCATAATAAATGATAGTGTATTTAAGACCCCTCTGATCCTAAAGTGAATCCATGGTAATTTTCTTTTTGACATGCCCTGTAATAAATAATACTGGACGTAAATTTACTTGCCAATATTTGATCAGGAAAGCCCAGGTTCAAATCTCTGTCTATTTTCAATGACTAACGTTTGTTAGCTCGTGAACGACCCTTCACTAAATATACCTCTTTGGGTAACACTGATGTAACCTATTCGTAAACAAAGTTTCCCCTTGTCCTGGTTGATATTGTATTCTTCATATTTGTCAAGAGCCAGTGACCGCCTAGGCAGCCAAAATGTCTGAAAGAAAAGTTTTAAATGTACGTTTCATTTATATTCTACCGTTATCGGTTCAACTAGATATCCTTATTGATTTTCATTAATTGTTAAATATGTTTTCAGAAATACTACCCACCAGATTTTGATCCTTCTAAAATCCCCCGTATGAAATGTTCCAAAAACAGACAGTTCACTGTAAGATTGATGGCGCCATTCAATATGAGGTAAGTAATATTTACTGTATGGTACTAATGACTAATCACTAATGACCAAGGATTTGATTATTACCTCAGCATGAAATTGATACTGATACACTTACTCCAGGCATTCGTTATTAGCGGTTAATCAATGGCATGATAAATATTGTTAATATTTGAATGTATATGACATTATATGATCACAATTTTCACGGATAGCCAGGCAGCCATTGGCGCCCTGAGAAGCTATACGACCAGATCTTATTTGGTTGAGGAGTGTAAAAACAACTTAAACACACTCTCGCTAGCCAATAAGGTTAGAATCGACTGGGTGCCAGGACACACAGGCATCACAGGCAATGAGAAGGCAGATGGCCTTGCAAGGGTGGGCTCAGAACAGACACCTCTTGCACCTGAACCCATATGTGGTATCAGCCTCAGCTACGCTAAAAGGCGTATAAAATTAGCTTTAGAGGACAAGGCAAGACTTTCTTGGAGAGAAACTAAGAAACAGGAACACTCGAAACTGTTTCTTAATGGACCCTGTAAGAGAAGAAGCTCAGCACTTCTATCAATGGACAGGTGGACACTCAAAAGTGTGACAGGACTCTATACAGGTCACTGTCGGTTAAATAAACACCTCTTTAATTTGGGGATAGTGGGATCACCAATCTGCAGATTCTGCAAGAAAGAGGGAGAAACGGCACGTCATATAATATGTGACTGTGATAACTTAGCTAGAAAGCGATACCTTCACTTTGGTAGTGATCGCATTGTAGACCCCAAACTATGTGAACTGATCGATCCATTCAGTATCCTCAGATTTGCAAAGGCCGTGGGCCTGTCACATATATAGGACAGGGACATGGACGGCGCACAATAGGTCTCAGTGAGGCCGCGGTGCACAAATGCCGGAACAAATAATAATAATAATAATATGACATTATAATAGCAGAAAGTTTAAATATGCCATAAAAAAAACACTGGGATTTCATGTACTTGTGTTTTTTTAGAAAACAACTGTATCAAGTCAAAATCATTTATTAATTATTCATAGTATATAGTCATTTGCATTATTTGGTTATACTCTAAAAATCCGAACAGGGTATTTCGTTCATTTCAAGTATCTTATTCTAATCCTAATAATTCCAGATGCAAAACATGCGGAGAATACATTTATAAAGGTAAAAAGTTCAACGCAAGAAAAGAGGACGTCGAAGGAGAAGACTATTTGGGCATAAGGATATTCCGGTTTTATATTAAAGTAATTTAAATTCTGTTAATTAAAATATCTACTGTTAATGCATTTAATATTTTTTTTTTTTTAACTTTTCATTTGTAGCTGAAATTATTTTTGATTCCAGTGTACTCGTTGCTTGCAAGAAATTTCTTTTAAAACTGATCCTCAGAATACCGATTATGAAATTGAAGCAGGAGCCACTAGGAATTTCATGGCTTTAAAACTTGCAGAGGAACAAGCCGAAAAAGAAAAAGAGGAAATGAAAGAAGAGGAAGCTTCTAATCCAATGAAGGTATTTCTACAAGTTTTTTCTGTTTTTGTAGCGGTCAAGCATGATGCCATCGACATGAATGCTGATAAAATTGATGTCTTTCCAAAGCTCTTTATTTGACATCACAAACTCGTTCAAGAGTCAAACTGTCATTTTCAGCTGCTCAACAAAATATAATGGCAAATTTATAATATTATTCTAATATCGTATTGTAGGTAAATGTCTGAAAACAATTTAATTAAGAACCTTATCACAATAATTTGTGACATCCACTATCATATTTTAATTAGAACCTTGACTGTTGGAAGTGCCCATAAAATAGAGGATTGCGGGAAGACAATTTTATTAGTATTAAAATCAATGAAAATCTGGCATCTTACTATCATTAAATATGCCTTATATATATGTAAAGGCGGTATATTGGCTTTGTAAAGTTCTTAGCTGGTCAGATTATTCCTATTCATAATACATCAATGTCGGGTACACCCACCATTGCACTATGCGAGAAGAGGTATAGGCAGTTTGTGTGGTCTTGGAACGACCACAAGTTCACACTCTTTATCTAACAGTAGGCGAAGACCAACTGGAAACCAAAGGTGAGCATGAACCGGCAGACTGGACTACGGTGGGAGTACCACTGAGCCGCCAAGGCTGTCATCTGGGGTGCTAAGCAGAAGATGGGAGTATCCGCTAGGAGACCGTCAGCACCAAGATTAGATCTAGCTGGTAAGGAAGTAAAGAGGTGAGGGGAAAGTCAATAAAAAGCTCACGATCCAAACGCAGCAGAGAGCACCAGTTCAAAGATCTGAGAAAGAATTTCGAAAAAGAAAAAGTTCTTCAGTGGGTAGGCACCAACTTGCATGAGCCAATCAGACTCGTTTGACCCCTGTCTGCCCAAGCCAATCAGCTACCTCTGTGTCAGCCATGTTAGTGAACTATGTCTTTCTCTCTAAGCCAATGGGCGCTGATTCATTTATTATATTATTTACAAAGGGAGCACCCCTCGTATGGTGTATTCGTAAGTGTACTTTATAAAAATAATTTGGATGTTTAGATCAGAGGAGAGGGTAGCTTCTCCTGTGATGGCAGCGATGACGTTAACATTAACATAAGTTACTTAATAATGATATTATAAAATCAACTATCAATACACATTTTTTTTTTCAGCTTTTGGAAAACAGAACTAAACAATCTAAAATGGAATTAGAACTTCTTGAATCGTTAGAAGAATTGAAAGATTTGAATAAAAGGCAGCAAAATATCGATTACGATTCTATGCTTTCCCAGTTCAATTCTAAAGAGGCTCAGGAAAGAATTCTTAAAATGCAAGAAGATGAAGACGAAAAATTAGTAAAGTAAGTATTTCTTAAATTGAGATAAAAAATTATTTATTTTCTTCTTTTGGCTCTACTTCTTGTTAGGGATGACTGATTGTTGTTAGTGCCTCACAATCGATTGTTACCGATCCTATCGACTTTGTACAATCGATTAAACTTCTTGGAAATATCAAAACACCATTTCACAAACCTTACTTACATACAGAAGAAAGAACAAAAATCTTTTCTAACAAAAAAATCCTATACATCTGACTTCTTTACTGGACTAGTTTTCCATTAGAGAAATGTAGGATACCACAGACCACAGCCTATTGGGTTGGAAGTTTGGAGTCGACTGATGATAAATTAGAGAAAAATATAGACACAAAGGGATTAGATAGGAAGAGTATTCAATAAATTACAATTCTATGAATTTTCAATTTTCCCCTTGTTTGGTGAATCGTCTTGAGAACTTGGTAAACCCCGTGGTTCTTAGAACCATAAGCCACTATCGAAACCCTCAAAATAGGCTTATTAACTAACTTTAGTTTCATTTATAAATGAATCCATAAACATTAATACAAACATTTTTATTAAAAGAACTACATAAATAAAATAAAAACACCATTGTTTTCTTTCATAAAAATGATTGAATTTGCATATTAAATTAATGCTGTAATGTATTACAATTTACCTAGAAATAATTTAAAAGGTATTTTTACTATTTTTTTTTTTTTTTTTAGAAAAATTGTCTTTTTTATTTCACATTTTCTATTGTCAAGTTTAGTAAGAGCTCATCTACAAAAAAAGTTAGTTTCTTTAAAACATGAAAGTTCCCTGAATATTTTAAGACATTTGAAAAAATAATTGATAGTGCATAACAATCGATAAATCCTCAGCAGCCTGACCCAGTCGTCCCGATCCAGCTCTTTGATTAGGTCTCATTATCAGCAATCTCATTCCCGAGGACGTGAGATAGAACCTATATGAGAAAACATATACGAGTTTCTTGCTTAAGTTCATCTCCCCACCTTACATCATGTAGTACACAAACCATTGAATCTGTAGGCCGAGAGTTCTCTATTGCTTATAATGTGCTCTTTAAGTCAGGCATAACTAGATATTTATGTGCTTGTTAGTTCTTCGTTTAGAGCTGTATGAGACCTATTGTGATGGCTTCATCGGTGAATACGGTACACATACTACCCTACTTCTTACGTATGCGCATATTAAACCTTCAGTTTCAAAGGCCCTCACTGCTGTCATATATTCTGTGTGTTTCTTTTTGGTATTAGATAATAATAATGGATGAACTGTGAGTCATTTACAATTAGTGCACCCATGTTAGGTGGGTGAGTCATTCTATAAACTAATCTGTTCTCTCTTAACTTAAATAAGGGACTCAGCTGACCGACTACGTGTATAATACTGACCTTGAGGTCCCTTAACAAAAATGATACTTGTCTTCGACCATTGTAGACAAAGTTAATCACCCTGTATGGTCTAAAGGAAAAGATAATCAAATAAAGAATTAGTCATTGTAGTTCAATTAATAAGTAGATGTGTGTATTTGAAAATCAAATTTACTAAAGCTATGTGAGTTTTATAATTTAAAATAGACAATTTAATGCAATGTATTTTACTACAGGAAAGTTTTTGGTGAAAAGAGATTTGTAACTATTAAAGAAGAAGTAGTAGATGACATGAAAGGAACTTCAAAAAAGAAAAGAAAGAAAGAAAAATTTGAAGATGAACTAATGTCTACGATTTCAACTTTCTCCTCGGAAGGCAACACGGTAATTACTTTAAATATTTATTTTGTTTTATTATTACTTTTACAGAAGATCCGTCACACAACAAAACTAACCATACCACCTTATATAATAGGTTGGCCAAAAAGTCCGTTTGGTTTTTTAAGCAAAAATAAGACACAACTTTTAAACACAATGCGATTTATTCAATGATATAATTGCCGTTTTGTTCCAGTATCTTCTGTTATCTCATGGGCAGATTCATAATTCCATGCTCAAAGAATTTCCTGCCTTTACTGGCAAAAACATTTTCCAAGTGGATTTTTACATCTTCTTCAGAGTTGAAGGTCTGTTCATTCAATGAACTTTGAAAAGACCGAAACAGGTGGAAATCTGAAGGTGCAAGGTCGGGCGAATATGGAGGGTGCGGCAAAACTTCCCAGCCAAGCTCTGCATTTAACTGCATTTAATTTGTTCAGCTGGTCACAGTACACATCCGAATTGATGGTCCTGTTCGTGGGAAGAAGTTCGTAAAATCCAATCCCACCAAATCGAGAGCATAACCTTCTTTGGGTGAAGTGCTGCTTTGGGGGTTGTTTGTGGTAATTCGCCGCGCTTCCCCCATGAGCTTTTGCGCTCCACATTGTTATAGACGATCCACTTTTCGTCCCCTGTCATCGTTCTCTTCAAAAAAGGATCGTTTTCTTCACGTCTCCGCAACAAATCGCAGATGAAAATCCTTTGGGCGAGGTTAGCCTCCTCACTAAGTTGATGGGGAACCCAAACATCAAGCCTGCTCACGTAGCCAAGTTGATGCAGATGGTTTTCAACACTCGATTTGGATATTTTGAGGATAACTGCGATCTCCCTAGTTGTATAACGGGGATTGGTGTCGACTAATTCCTTCACTTTGTCGCTGTTAATCTCAGTTGGCCGGCCAGAGCGAGGTGCGTCTTGAACCGAAAAATTTCCCGATCCAAATCTTGAAAACCACTTCTGGCACACACGTTCTGTTAACTACGTTGAAGTATCTAGTATCTGACGAGAGCGCACTCGCAAGGGACGGACTGAAGTTAGCTAGTCTAATATGTTATTAGACTGCTTGAAGTTTCGTGATGACAAAAACCGAACAGACTTTTTGGCCAACCTGATATAATTAAAAAAATATGTTCTTCGTTATTTCTTAAATGGCTAGGGTAGCACCACACAGAAGTTTTATCTGACTCTAGCGACATCAGGAAATATGTGAGTCCAACAAGTCATTAATTACTAGCTTATGACCCTTCACAATACTGGTGCGGCGTAACAGGCTGGGGATTGGACATAAAGGAATTAACAAATAGAAAGGATCTGGGTTTAGGATATAATCCTTTCCAAGTGCAGGGGCGGTTAATGCTCTCCGATTGCCCCCTGAAGTATTTCCATCCTCTTTTGGGGTTGTGGTGGATTACCTAGTCACTATCTAATAGATAAAATATTGTTTTAACATTTGTTTTTTCACATTATACTTTATTTTTAAAAAAATTCAATTGAAATTTTATATCGAGCGTTGCAAGAGTGTTTATACACCTCCCTACAATTTATTTATAATAAATTAACAATAATACTGTTTTTGTTTTTTTTTGTTTCAACTATTATTTCAAAATGTTATGGATCATTATCTAATTAAATTTTACTGTTAGCTTGGTTTTTGACTGAAGGCTTCTCTCTTTGGTACCATGAGACTACATCATTAACAAACCATGTTCTTTTTCTGAACAAACCGTCAACAGCGAATTTGTTTGATCTTGGATTTTTTAGCAACTGACGACTGTCTCTTGTTACTGGATATTTTCTTAACTAATATTAACTGCCGAACTTCCTTCAAACCTTTACTCCTCCCCTGGCCTTGTAAAGCATAAATCAAAGCTTACTCGATTACTTCATATTGGAATCATTAGTTTTTTTTGTTTACAGT
Organism: Acanthosoma haemorrhoidale; assembly: GCA_930367205.1. Taxonomy (NCBI): domain Eukaryota; kingdom Metazoa; phylum Arthropoda; class Insecta; order Hemiptera; family Acanthosomatidae; genus Acanthosoma; species Acanthosoma haemorrhoidale. The sequence continues at coordinate 3,978,171 of OV884013.1, forward strand.
TCATCTGTTGTTGTTAAGCCATAAAACTTCTTCTCAACTTAAACCTAGGTTTAAAAATACTTCTAAGTTTACATTTTCAATGCTTTCAAACTTACTATCTGAAACCGTAATATCACTACATGATATATGTATCCTTATCACTAATAATTTCATTGAGCCTAAACAATAAGTCTGTAAAATTTTGTCCACTGTCTGATGTAATTCACTTTCAGTGTAACCAACTCGTCTAGCTGGTTGAATAGATCTTTGACTGGTGAACTAAACGTTTGGCATGAGTAAAAAAAGTCTTCTTTGTTTCAGAGTGCTTCACTTATGACAACAGTGGCTAAACCTCTTGCTCCCAAACCCGTCGACCAATCTTGGAACAAAAGTCTAGGTGTGATGAAGCGACCATTGGGGACTTTGGTAAAGGTTAAGAAAGCAGAGCCGGAGGCCAAGTGTTCCTCGGAAACTAAAGAAGTATCTGCAATTCCTGCCGGTAACGGTCCATCAAATTCAAACGGAGGAGCAACTTCAGCTTTGTCTATGCTCGGCTCGTATTCTAGCAGTGAGAGTGATTGATCTATCCAATGATAAAATTAATCATTTTTCAAATTGTAAATATTCGTTTTAATTTTAGTGCTGTATAAATTCATATCTATACGCATCTCTGTGTAGGTTTTTATTCTTATTGAGTTATATCTGCTTGTTTATTTTTTATTCTTGAATTTCTTACATATAAAAAAAAAATGAAAAGAAAAATATCTTTTTATTTTTTTTATGAATTTGTTATTATTTTGTTAAAGGAAAAATAATAGTTCCAAAAAATATAATTCCCCTGTTTATATATTAAAATGCTGTTTAAACAAAAGTATTCATATTTTTGAGTGGTGTATTTTCATTGACTATTCCCACTTCACAATATGCAAAAGTCTAATTTAATTTATTTGTTATTATTCTGGGTTTTTCTGTACAATCTATGTACTTTGAAAATGTCTTCATAAAACTAGCCGGAGGCTTGATTTTTGAACTTTCTAACTTTACTCTATCTTGTATATATTAAACACAGTTCGACTTAGATAATTTATAATCTGCTAATTGTAGTTCCTGACGCTTATAAAATAACTATCTAGCGTAGGGCAAGGAATGTTTGGAACATGTGATTCTTTAAATTGTTCCGCCTATTTCTTCCCAAACAGCTCGTTGGCTCGAGTCCTCTTTCAGGACTACGTCCTCTAAGCAAACCCATTCCTAGGTACCTCCCGGTCTTTCTTTTTTTGTTTTCCGTCTATTCTCTACAGTTCTTTCTTGATACGTTGTCTATTTACCATCGCAACTCCTTCTTTCTTTTTTTTAAAAGTGTTGTTAAATATGTAGTGATTTATGATTGTAATGTCTCCTTGTCTAAGGTGTAAAGTTTTATAATGCATGTACAATATAATTCACAAGTTTACAATGAAACTCGTTTATCCAATAAGGGAAATGGAGGATTGCTTCTTCTTAGTTCGTTCCTTCCTTTCTGTTCATAAATTGAAACAGGATATTAGATTATAAAATATATGGTTGATCATTATTACACAACAATTTTTTCTCTGTTTTAAGTAGAATTGAAAATTTTTTCGTAAAGGCAAAAATATCAGAAAATAGAATACCGATTTTTTTGGATAAGGGGAAGGACATTTATTTTTCACTCGTACTCTCTTTTTCTCCTAATGCAGTTTTGTGATTGATTATCTGTATATTACATTTTTCACAAACAATTCTTTCTATTTTTCTTCAGATAATTCTGATGGTGGACTAGATATAGGTCTAAGTGGTAGCGGTAGGGCCAAGAAGCAATATGGATATTAACTTTTTACGGTTGCTCCGGAACTTAAGTCTCGAACCTCATTTTGTGATCAATGATTGAGTTTGTCCTTCTGTTTTCCTAGGAAAACAATGTAGCTCAAATGTTACCATATATAAAATCATCCATAATAGACAGGCACCCTTTATACATCACAAAAAAATTCAAATTCAAAAGTTTTTCTATTATAATCATAGATTGTAAATTCCATTCGATAAACAGATTTATGGTTCCGAGGTAGAGCACATCATGCATATAACAGACAAAAATGGCTATGATAGAGAAGAAATCTAAATAAAAAAAGGTAAGTAAAGAAAAAACCTCTTATAATATTATGATATCATTTATTTTATTAATTTTTATCTATTTATCTGAGATTTCAATGGTTCTTGTTAATTATATAGGAAAACTCTGGTTAAAGAAAAAATACAAGATTTTACAAAATTTACACTAATTTTAATTGAATACCCACAACAATTTCAATATTCCAATAATTTCATTATTCACCTTTATATTCAACTCCATAATTGCCAGATCCACTATCTCTTATACATCACCAATCTTGCTTCTAATGTCCAACTTGGTTTGCCATGCTTTCAGCAATATCCAGTTCCATCCACTCATTCCTTCTTCCTGAACTAAATTCTTCTTTACAACACTGCTTTTCCACGTCCCTGTGCGCTATTCAACACAAATTGTTCATTTCTTTAGACACCAATACATTGCCTCATGCTTTCAACCAATTTAACTAAAAAACGCTAAACATTCTTCCTCCAGCACAGGATAACCACAACTGACTTCCTTCCTACTCATCCATCACTTTCTCTCCAATTTTCATATTCCCCACTCTTTTCAATGAATATTTGCCGCTCTTTTTCAAATTCAAAAGTCTTGATAAATTAATTTGACATCAAATATCACAGCAATATTTATAAAAATATAATATAATTTTATATTAGTATATAATTTTTGTAAACAAATTCCAGTTTCTATAAAAAAAACAAAAACATCTCTATTGATGGTGTAGTGTGTATATATTCAGAAATGAAACACCTGTCTCTCTCAGCTCTATTTATTTTCACCCGAATTTTTGAGAGTCTATGCCATCTCAAGATTGTATTTTAACAATACGTTCTGTTGTTTTTTAATTATTTTTTTCCCTGTATCCCCTTGTTATTGTAAATTATGGAAATCTGTATAGTTTCTACATAAATAAATCTATTTACAGTAGGTCATTATATGTCCAGTTGCTAGGCTACATTTTATACAATTTTTAATACTTTTCCATTGTGATTGTCACTAAAGTATATTGCATATTGTATACATTCATTATCTAAACATGTTAAAAAGTGATGGGGCTCACCTTATGAATCATAGACTTAAAACTAACTTATATCTAACAACAAAATCTTAACCTAATTTTCCCTGACAGTCTGTTGCCATCGATCTGGGAAGGGTGGTGGAGTCATAGTGTTAAATATTGGGTTTGTTTGCAACGAGTCAAAAAACTTGACGTGTCTTTATTGGATAAACTCACCAAGCAACGGGTACGTGTCGGTGTTCTTTAAGCTCTCTCGAGAGGCCTGACCACTTTCATCATCTCATTCTGAAATTGTCGGAGACTTTTAGCTGTATTATCAGTCAAGTGAGTACATAGCGGGGCATTACACAACAAAGCTGGCCGGAGGACACATTTAAATATCATGAGTTTGAGTCTAAGCGACAAGTTGGGTGAAGTTAGCTAGCATGAAAGCCAGTAAGACCTGTCGTACTTTTTCTATTTGTTACTAAAATTAAAAATTTAATTAAAATAAGCAAACAAAGTAACGTTCTATAATTTATATTTGACTCGTAAGTTAATTCTATCTACATTTTTATTTTTGTGGCTTTGAAAGTGTTGCAAAATTGTATATGAATGTCTCGAATGTTATAGCTCCAGCTTAGTTGAAAACGTTCAGGTAAACATAAATAAATGTGTGAAGAGACAGAAGGTGTTTTATTTCTTAATAAAAATATTTCTAATGTAATGGGGTATTACGGACAATACAAAATTATCAATTACAGTGGATCCCTTGATACTAGGCCCGTTGCGAATCGACGATGCTGCCAGTTGACAGTGCAAAATACACTCATGGATTGTTGGCCTACTGCAATTATTTATGCAAAATTAATACAATTTTGTTATTTAATGAGAACAAAATAAATGTCTGATAAAAAAAGGAAGTTACTTATTACTCGACCTAAATGATATACTTATGTCAGAAAAACTCCTTAGTACGGTCCCAAATAACAAAGAAATCATGTTTGGAAACACTTCCAAAAGAGGGAGACACTGGACCACTAGGGAGTTCTACTAGGTAAGTTGTTTAGAAGCCATCATATGGAAATGGTCTCTTCCAAGGAGTTAGCTAGGAAGGAGCCAGGTATCTCCACTGGGAAGGTTGTGGAGGCCGGCAGCGCCGAGATTAGATCTCGCGGGGTAAAGAATAGAGAGGTGATGAACCAAGAAAGCCATGGTTCAAGTAGAGTAGAGAAGTACTCTTCCGACCAACCAGGTAAGGCGTTCTTCTGACCAATCAGGCCCTTCGTCAAGGCGAGCTTGGAGCTCGGTCCCTTTCTACACTCAAGCGAGTGATTGACTCATGCATAAAAGTAGGCTGGCGTTTTCAGATCCGTAAAGAGGGCAACTTCCGCCGCAACACATATATTTGTACTTAACAGGTGTTAACAAATATTTTAACCACAATATCAATACGTATTATCGGAAATCATCGTGGTCTTAAGAACCAACGCAGTACTTTTCATTCCAATCTACGTATCCGGTACGAAACAGAAGCTGATTTTGTTCCATTACCAAGTAATTTAACAATGACACAATTATATTTTTTCCAGTTATCTCGACCTTTATTCTTTAATTTTTATCCTCGAGTCAAAGTAGAAATTTCCAATACCACAGGAAATAACAGCTTACACTTAAGCGTCATTATAAATATTACAGTTTGTTGTCTGTCCAAAGTATTTTATTTAATCCCTCAAATTCTTTCGGCGACCAAATATTCATCATCTAATGGCTACGAAACAAGAAATAATGAGTTTATAAACAAGTTACAGTGATTGCATTAGGAAGATGTCCCTTCCGGTGAGTTCTAGCCACGCTGGGTGGACTGAAGGCCTGAAAAGATATGTTTATAGCAGACCTTAGGGTTGGTACACAGCTGGCGAAGTTCACAGACTCACCTCTGCAGCATTGATTACCAGCATTGTACTGTGAATCATTCAAAAAATTTCGTAGATCCCACCCACAACTAGTCATACACAGCGAATTGAATCGTCGTGGGCACAATCAAAGGCAAGAAACAATATTTTGTCAAGAGGAACTAGGATTAGCAACCGACACTATTTCAAAATTTATGTTAATATATATATTAAAATATGTTTCGAGAAGTTTGCACAGATCATTTATTAAAAAAATTCAGAAAGATCGGAGGGCCAGGGAAACAGTTGAAATAGACGAATCCAGTTTTTCTCGGCGCAAAAACCACGTTGGTAGAATTTATCCTAATCAATGGGTCTTCGGAGGTGTTTGTCGGGAAGATAAGCAATGCTTCATGTATTGCGTGCCAGGCCGTACATCGGGAACACTACTGAAAACAATATGAGAATGTATTCACCCCGGTACAACCATTATATCTGGCATGTGGGTATCCTGCACCCGCATTATTAACATACCAGGACTGAATCAACAGCATTGTACTGTGAATCATTCACAAAATTTCGTAGATCCCACCACAGGTAGTCATACACAACGAATTGAATCGTTATGGGCACAAGCAAAGGCAAGAAACAAAAAAGAACATGGTACAGGAAGAAGTTTGATAGACTCATATTTGTGTCAATTTTTATGGTGCAACAGAAATAGTGGTAATAATTTGTTCAATCAATTAATAAATGACATTGTAATTTTTTGGCCACCAGAATATAAATATGTTCAGACACTAAAACATCTTTTACTAAACACTTTCCACGAACCTTTCATTTACAGATAATAGGCTAGAGAAATGATTAAAAAAAATCAGGGGTCCCTATTCCCTAAAAGACCCCTTATGTGTTACTTTTGAAAATGCTATTCAAGATGAAAATCATTTTAAAGCCTGCTTACAATAAAAAAAAAAAAATTTCATCGAAAGAAAAAAAAACTTGGTCTACTAGAACTTGTTAATAAAAATGACATTCCAAAAATATATGACGATTTCTACCATAATCTGTAGCATTGCTATTGTAATTATATTAAATTATAATTTAATATTGTTTGTATGATAATAGTAAATTTTTATAATACAGAACATTTTTTGACAATTTTTATTACCCCTTTTGTGAGTACAATTAGTTAACTGCAACGAATAGTATTTGTATTTAACAACTGAAAACAAAATAAAAAAATATTTTTTTTAAATTCTATAATTAATATTGTGCAAATGTTATAAAAAAAAAAAAAAGTTATTGAAGTTACTATTTGTAAGAAAAGTGACATAATAGCACTTGAAAAATAATCTTTTCAAAGGATATAAAAAAATCATAATAATGGCAAAATTATTTTAGTTCTAAGAGCGTTACATTTAGTATAAAACCAAAAACTAACAAAGCGTAGAAAAAAAGTGGTTTGGTCAAATTGAAATTTTTTAAATCAAATGTGAGCGATCCGCAGGGTACATTATCCTAAACTGGTCTCTCGTAAAAGCAAGCGTTCTGCTGTAGAGGTTTTTCGTCTTGCGAGAAAAGTGGTTATTCCCTTGTGTGACCCGGTGTTCTCTCTAAGTGTTTCCAGTATGGGAATACATTATTGAAAATATTTGCACCTGTCCACGGTCCGTTTTCCTTTTCGTCCGGGTACTGCAAGAGAATAATATCCTCGGGTAAGTAAAGGGGCCCTTTCACTTGCGACTTTTAGTCCGGCAACAAACACCTTTTACAGTCTTTTGTATACATACATCCTAGTCCCTTTATGAGTACACCATATACTCATATGTAGTATAGTTATACATATATCCTATATTTTCCCAGGATTTTATTTTCTGATATGTAAAGGGTGTACCAGAATTAACGCAAGATTTGAATTTGCCGCCATTTGTTCAATGAAGTGCTAGAAAAACCCTAGAAAAACAACAACTTGACAGCTGACAGTTTAGGGTTAGTAAAAATGGAGCGTTACACGATAGAACAACGTGTCTTTATTGTTGAACATTATTTCAAAAATAATGAAAGTTTGGCGGCCTCAGTTCGAAAATTTCATACAAAATATGGTCGGAATAGTGTTTTGACTTCATCAACTGTGAAGAGATTAATTGAAAAATTTAGGGTGACTGGATCAGTTGGAGGCACTAAACACACTGATCGTCCAAAAACAAGCCGTTCAAATGTCAATATCGAAGCAGTGCTTGAGAGTGTTGTTGAAAATCCATAACACAGTTCTTTGTGCCGCAATTGGATGATATTGATTTGGCCGATATGTGGTTTCAACAAGATAGTGCCACATGCCATACACCCCATGAAACAATTCAAATACTGCATGAGACATTTCCAGGTCGTGTACTCTCTCGTTTCGGTGATCAGAATTGGCCCCCTAGATCGTGTGATTTAACTCCTTTAGATTTCTTTTTATGGGGTTATTTGAAGTTAAAGGTGTATGTTAACAAGTCCATATCCACCCGTGGATTAAAAGAGGGAATTCAACGCTGCATCAACAAAATTCCACCACATTTATGCCAAATGGTCATGGAAAATTTCGACAAAAGAGTGCGCATGTGCCAGCAAAGTCGTGGAGGCCATTAGCCCGATGTGTTATTCCATAAAAAACCCTATCCTATTTACTTTATAATTCAATAAAAAAATAAAAACAAAAATACTAAAAACTGTGTTTTCTATTTAAATCAAATCTTGCGTTAACTCTGGGTCACCCTTTATATAATCTGCGTTTGGGACTGATGAAATAAATAACTAATTATTAGTTAAACACAGGACGTTAGCTTGGAATGCCAACGGCCCACCCCACCGTGAAAATATCCCGGTGCCATCTGAATTATGGCGACTTGATCGGCCCTTCATGTAATTCGCCAAGGACAAGGGTCGACACACAAGAAGTGGCCGACCACTCAACTCCATTTATCAGGGCCTAGCAAAGAGATCGACAAGCAGAAGCCAAAAGTAGATGAGAGGAAATGCGAGACCATCGAAATGAAGGTACAGGTACCCTTATTATTAACCCCCCCCCCACAGAAATATGTATATTTTTCTGTTCTTGTTTAGTCAGGCAAGTTTTTCTACTTATCCATTAATTCAATTATAATTTCTTTCAACCATTCTACCCCCTCAAAAATATATTTAACTATCAATAGACTTTATTAATTAAAAGTTCATGCCCTGTTCTTAAGTTTTTTTTTATATAGTCCACTTGACCTATTCATTTACCAGCTACCTCAATTTTCATTTGTGGTGTCATATCCCTTCACCTGGATGGCATTAGAACAAACATTGGTCAAGTAAGATGTAAAAACCAATCTTAACCATTCAAATTATTCTTTAAATTCAAGGCAATCTCATAATTGAACCTGTATTATGTTAGTCTAATTTCATAGTTGAGGTTTTGTAAATCCATAATGGTTCGATTCATACTTTTAAAGGAATCAATGTTAAAAAATGTTTATACCTATAGTAGGTGTCCATAACTTGATACTTACCCCTTAATTTAAACCATAGGCACAGACTTAATTGGAATCATTTTATTTTCCTTGCATTTAATATTATGATTCAGATTCATTTGAAATCTTTCCTCAATTAATTATAGCACTTGTAAGTTTCCACATTTGCACTTAATTAATGATTCGATTGATTTAAAAGTTCTCTTCAATTAATTAAAATTTCAGGGGCAGTAATTATTTTTTAGTTCACACAAATCAAATATTTAGTATTTACTAAAATCAATAATCAATTAAATTTACTGATTTTAATAAGTCAATAGTTTTATTTTATAAAGCCCTTGAGTGTGGTGGTTGGTTATCACTTATTGAGCGTAAATAAATAATACAAATTGAACATTGGGTTAAACCTGCAATTAATTGAGGTTTGAGATTAGGCTAGGCTAATAATTGATATCAACACTTCATCACCTGTTCACGCCTATCGCACCACTGTCTCATCTCAATTATGAATTAAATCAAATACAATAGTACTGCGTTTACTAACTCTGAATTAACCATAATTAAACACTAATTGAACCATTTCATCGGTCAGACATATAACCTTGCATGAAACATGGAGTGCTCTACAGAATTCAGCCATATTGAATATTGTCGTTCGCTAACGAACTTCACTATGGCGCTCCATATAGGTATGATCTGCTATAGGAGATTTTGTGTGTTGTCACATTCCGGACAGCACATACCTGTTCTAATCGTCTCCATTCACGCCACTTTTTCTTATTCTGTCGCTAGTTAATATTAATATTGTTATCATTATTATTTATTCGGCTTTTGCAGGAATACCATCAAGTTTAACTAGTTGTAAGCGCACTACTGTCGATTCGTTGCCTCCTCTGTATTATATGTACCGTGACTGAAACATAATAATTAATACTTTTTTAAGTTTTGAGTACAATCATTTCTCCGGGTTCCGTACACCCGGTGTACATTTTATATTTATTAGAATTCAATACAAATCAATAATTAAAACTTCAATTACAATTACATGTCGCGTTACTTCTGTCCCGTGAAGACTCTCTGTGTATCACTGAACCAGGTAGCGTCACAGTCTGAGATTCTTTTTTATTCATTTCAGATTTTTGTTTTTTTATGATACACTTCGCTCAAGTAAAGTTCAAGCAATAATTTATAGACAGGGGAAGATCCTCAGCTGAAGATAAAAGAAGGAAGACAGTTAATGGTGGGTGTATTTTGCATCACCGCCTACTGTCTTGGTTTCCAAGGTAGCGGCTGGAACTTAAGAGGTAGTAGTGGCTGGAACTTAATATGTAGTAGTGGCTGGAACTCTTGGCAGAAAGTAAGTCCAGAAAAAGTGGATTCTTCCGAAATTAGGACGAAAGCTGAATGCAATTTGCCTTGGACTAAATCTGTGGCGATAATGGGGAGATTACACGATATCATATCATATACCAAGGTCACAATCGATATATAATATGATTACATAAATTAACAAAGATAAATTAATAACATGCTTACATTGATAATTAAATTCAACTATTAAGATTTTAAGTCCAAGAATTAAGAAAAAATGTTAAAGAAATTCTTTGTCATGGCGTAAAGAAAAGGGGTAAGAAAATTAAAGTTCAACTGATAAGGTCACAAGGGCGGGAGTACTGATAACCTGCCTCGGCAAAAGATAAAACCTCATAATAAAACATATATTTTCTACCATACAATGACACTGTTAGCTGCCTGTTTTATTAAAATTACTTATTAATCTGTGAATTATGACAGTATGTCATAAATCAGTAGGAATATTTTCCTCTGGAATGGGGGGGGGAGAGAGAGAGAGAGAGAGAGAGAGAGAGAGAGAGAGAGAGAGAGAGAGAGAGAGAGAGAGAGAGAGAGAGAGAGAGAGAGAGAGAGAGAGAGAGAGAGAGAGAGAGAGAGAGAGAGAGAGAGAGAGAGAGAGAGAGAGAGAGAGAGAGAGAGAGAGACTTCTTTATTGTGATAAAATCTGCCTTATTGGGCAGTAATTGTGATAAATGTTCTCATTCATACAGTATTTACAAACAGCCCAGAGACCTCTCAAATCAACATGGTTGTCACCTCCCTCGCTAGTGAAAGAGGGAGCGGAGTTTTGGGAAGTCCCACACGCTCCGAGGAGAATTATACGGATGAGTGACGCAGTGTAATGACTGGGTTAGGGGATTAGGTTGGTTAGCATTTCATGAACTTGGAAGGGATGAGTTGGGAATGTTGGGATAATTAATAAACATTGAGAATGTAGGGTATATTAAGATCGTTATGCAAGGTTTGTTGCAGATGTAGTAAGGGGCATTTACTATTGTTTTCAGGACTTTTGATTGAAAGGATTGGATACGCTTGATGTTCGACATTTTTGCTGTCCCCCATAGCTCTATTAATAATACTTATTAAGTAAGGTTACATTTAGTTCTGTCTGAATTTATGCTTATTAATGTTTTTAATTGACTTCGTACATTATTTTATGATAGTTCCACCTCTGCATCTTTTAAGATATTTAGATACAGTTAATACATTACTACAATGGGTGAACAAAGTTGCTAATAATTTAATGGAGAAGTTTCTGGGGACTTCTTTCAAGTTGATCAACTTTCATCAATTTTATTAATGGACAATATGAATGTCTGGATCAGGTCCTAGTAAGAGATAGTAGATATGTTGTGTAATATGTTCAAACCCTGACATGGGGGAGGTATTGTACAATTGTTAAATATCTGAGGCCAGATGTCTTTTGATGTAGGCCGACCGATGTACCCCATCGGTTGGGATATGGGTGGTGCTAAGTGCAAGATGGGGTGGAAAAGTATGCGCGGTCACAAAGAACCATAAAGAAAAAAAAAAGCATTCGGAAGAGCGATAGATTCGCTCCATGACTAGAACATAAATACGTCGGAACGAGAATTTGCCTGGGAGTCGCGAGTCGCCCTGAAGGGAGGGGACTAGGACGCTGTAGTGACTTAACTTCAACGAAGGCATCTGTCGGGTCGTCACGAGGGGGGTGCCTAGTTACCGTAGCCCTGGTGACGAAGTGAGGGTTGATTAGGCTATGACCTGGACAATCGTTTCATGACGGTCTTACTGACTCCATTTTGATAGGTATGTGCCCCGACAATGCACTATATTCAGGAGAAGAGATATAGGGTAGGTAGTATAGGTAGTTTGTGTGGTCTTGGAATGACCACGAATTCACACTCGGTATCTGAGGGTAGGCGAAAACCGTCCGGATCCCAAAGGCGAGTGTGAACCGGAGAGAGGCAGACTGGATTGTCGTGGGAGACACTACTTGGTAAAGTTTGTAGGGCCACGGCAACCCTAGCAGCGCGAGGGAGAGGTCTCTCCCAAGGAACTGCTAGTTTTAGCGAGGCGAAGGCAGAGAATCCCACTAGGAGAGTATGGGGTCTGACAAGGCGGGACTAAGAGGCGAGGTTAGGAGGAGAGGTCCAGAGGTTTTCATAAATGAGTAGGCCAAGTCTTAAACATCAGTGCAGCCGCAAGTCATCAGTTAGCTAGTCGCCAGGAGAATGATTTACAGGCCAAACCCTCGGTCTTTATATACCCAGCTGGCTTCGTTAGTATCCAATCAGCTTCGGTTTTATTGTACCCAATGCCAGCTCAGTATGCGGAGGCCCTTTGTCCTCGTAGTGACTCAGGCCCTTGTTTGGGTCGCTACTTACTACCTGCTTCTGGGTAGATGGTGGACCCTCCCAGTCCCTAACTAATTAACTTGCAGCTGCACTTTTTATTGTGTCCAACATTTACAATGACTTATTTATGTTATTTACATTTGTTTAAATTAATTTACAATATATATAATAAGGTATAGGGTGATTTATCTTATGTAGTTAGCGGTCGCTACAACATCCTTATACACTTATTTGTCGCTAGTAGAACAGTTCTAATCTGTTCATTATTTTGAGTTAATAGTAAAATCAGTCACTCCTCGATAAAAAGTTTTGACCTTTTGTTTTTTTTTGGTAGATAAAACATTTGTGCCTATACATTCCTATTTTACCATTGCATATTTCCTCAATGAACAGTGAACTCAAGGTGCTAATAATTATTGGTATATTTTTCAGAGTCATGAGATGGAGGGAGAACAACAGCAGAGGATGGTGCTAATGGCGAACTAAGGAAATAGTTCTCCTGCATACTTTAATTACTAACATACACTGGATCTAATTCAAACAGGATGAAAAATGGAATGAACAGCTGCATATCATTTTTTTCACTCGTTCTTGAATGAGCTAAGTCTCACCCCATCCGGGGTGGCAGCTTTTCTTTAACATTACAGAGAAACTGATGATTGACTCCCAACTTGACGGAAGTCAAATTTGGGCGGAGAACGGAGGCACCATTTGGTGAGCGTTTAGCTAACTAATTTGTCAGAAGGGGAATATTAACAGTTATTTTAAATTGGTCCATCTCTCAAGTTCATTGGTAATGTTTGGACCGACCGATCTGGATGACTGCAGCTCTAAATAGCCAGCGATCACGTAAAAAATTTGACTTAAGTCTTATTACATTTGTGAGAGTTGATTTTTATAGATTGATGCGCATAACATGTGTATTATATACTGTGATGGAAAGAAATGTTAATCAAAAAGAGAATTTCTATAGATTGTCAGAAGATGTGCTTAGCTATCCAATAAACATCATCCTATACAAACTATTTATCATACAACTATGTAAGTTAAAATATTACCTAAAAATATCAACAAAATGTACTAGTTAATAGTATATAATTGAATAATTATATTGATAATCTATGGTAGATGGATAACTTAAGATTCCAATTTACGAAAAACACGTGAAATCGTATTCCGTAGAATACCTAAATTCACCCTTAGTATAATTAATATTTGTAAATAAAAGGTGAGTTTTCATAGTCACTGTTGGGTCGTCACGAGGGGGGTGCCTAGTTTCCGTAGCCCTGGTGACGAAGTGAGGGTTGATTAGGCTATGACCTGGACAATCGTTTCATGACGGTCTTACTGACTCCATTTTGATAGGTATGTGCCCCGACCATTGTCATATAGTGCATTCACTATATTCAGGAGAAGAGATATAGGGTAGGTAGTATAGGTAGTTTGTGTGGTCTTGGAATGACCACGAATTCACACTCGGTATCTGAGGGTAGGCGAAAACCGTCCGGATCCCAAAGGCGAGTGTGAACCGGAGAGAGGCAGACTGGATTGTCGTGGGAGACACTACTTGGTAAAGTTTGTAGGGCCACGGCAACCCTAGCAGTGCGAGGGAGAGGTCTCTCCCAAGTAGCTGCTAGTTTTAGCGAGGCGAAGGCAGAGAATCCCACTAGGAGAGTGTGGGGTCTAACAAGGCCGGACTAAAACATGGCGAGGCTAGGAAGAGAGCTGAAGACGTTTTCATAAATGAGAAGGCCAAGTCTTGAACATTAGTGCAGCAGCAAGTCATCAGTTAGAGAGTCGTCAAAAGAATGATTTACAGGCCGTGATCTGCCCCTATTTATAGTTAGTGGTGGGTGGTTAGGCCCAATCATCTGCCTCCTTATTGTACCCAATGAGATCCCAGTACGCGGTGGGGCTTAGTTCTTGGCAGCCCTAGGCTTGCAACCCTTGGCTGCGATCCCTGGTCTGGATCGCTTTACTACCTGATGTAAGTAGCGGGTTCCAAGCTCCTATAACTAATTGACTTGCAGCTGCGCTTTTTATTGTTTACAACATTTACAATGACTTATTTATGTTATTTACATTTGTTTGAATTAATTTACAATATATATATATAATAGGGTATAGGGTGATTTATCTTATGAAGTTAGCGGTCGCTACAAAGTCAATTATAGAACGTATTCGGTGAGTTAGCCTTCATTGACTTACCTGTAAATTGCTGTTTCCTCTGCTTTGGTATATTTCGCTGATAACCGCACCACGTCTTCACTGCAGGGTAGGCGACAGTCAAACGTTATCCGTGCACACATATAGTGGCAGGTCATGCCTTTCCATATTCTATACCTTACTATGTTCTCCCATCATAGAGAATAGGAAGGAGGTTCCTCGTTACAGTTGTTTGTTTTTATCGATAAACATTAAAAATTTGAATATTTGATAGTGAGTTTCGATACATCAAGCTCACATTTTTAACGTCAAATCAACTTCTTCAAGACGTTCGAAATATTGTAAAGTTGTAAAGTTTATAGGCCCACATCCCCCCAAGAAATATAGTGACAGAATCACTAACATTCTTAGCATAGCTCCACCGTCAAACCAAAAAGTCTCATTAGAAGGACATTTCCCTAAGTAAATACATTTCAAAATTTCTACTTTATTTGATGCCAAGTAACAGATTAGAAGGCCACTGTTTGGATGCCCATCTAAGGGTTCAATGAAGGAATGACATTGTGCTATTGCCAATGTGACTATGGAAATTAAACTTTAGCTAATTTCGCATACTTTTCATTTAAATTCGTCGATTGGTCGGTATGTTAGCAGTCATTGACTTACCTGTAAACAGCTTACGGAAGTTTCCTCTGCTTTGGTATATTTTGCAGGTCATCTGCACCACGTCTTCGGTACAGGGTAGGTGACAGTCAAATGCCATCCGTGCAGCCACATATAGTGGCAGGTCATGCTTCTCTATATTCTATACCATACTATATTCTCCCATCACAGATAATAGGAAGGAGGTCCCTCGTTACAGTTGTTTGTTTTTATCGATAAACATTAAAAATTTTAATATTTGATAGTGAGTTTCGATACATCAAGCTCACATTTGCAAATGTCAAATCAACTTCTTCAAGACGTTCGAAACATTGTCAAGTTGTAAAGTTTATAGGCCCACATCCCCCCAAGAAATAGAGTTACAGAATCACTAACATTCTTAGCATAGCTCCACCGTCAAACCAAAAAGTCTCATTAGAAGGACATTTTCCTAAGTAAATACATTTCAAAATTTCTACTTTATTTGATGCCAAGTAGCAGGTTAGAAGGCCACTGTTTGGATGCCCATCTAAAGGTTCAATGAAGGAATGACGTTGTGCTATTGCCAATGTGACTTTAGAAATTAAACTTTAGCTAATTTCGCATACTTTTCATTTAAATTCGTCGATTGGTCGGTATGTTAGCAGTCATTGACTTACCTGTAAACAGCTTACGGAAGTTTCCTCTGCTTTGGTATATTTTGCCGGTCATCTGCACCACGTCTTCGGTGCAGTGTAGGTGACAGTCAAATGCCATCCGTGCAGCCACATATAGTGGCAGGTCATGCCTCTCTATATTCTATACCATACTATATTCTCCCATCACAGGTAATAGGAAGGAGGTCCCTCGTTACAGTTGTTTGTTTTTATCGATAAACATTAAAAATTTGAATATTTGATAGTGAGTTTCGATACATCAAGCTCACATTTCCAAATGTCAAATCAACTTCTTCAAGACGTTCGAAACATTGTCAAGTTGTAAAGTTTATAGGCCCACATCCCCCCAAGAAATAGAGTTACAGAATCACTAACATTCTTAGCATAGCTCCACCGTCAAACCAAAAAGTCTCATTAGAAGGACATTTTCCTAAGTAAATACATTTCAAAATTTCTACTTTATTTGATGCCAAGTAGCAGGTTAGAAGGCCACTGTTTGGATGCCCATCTAAAGGTTCAATGAAGGAATGACGTTGTGCTATTGCCAATGTGACTTTAGAAATTAAACTTTAGCTAATTTCGCATACTTTTCATTTAAATTCGTCGATTGGTCGGTATGTTAGCAGTCATTGACTTACCTGTAAACAGCTTACGGAAGTTTCCTCTGCTTTGGTATATTTTGCCGGTCATCTGCACCACGTCTTCGGTGCAGTGTAGGTGACAGTCAAATGCCATCCGTGCAGCCACATATAGTGGAAGGTCATGCCTCTCTATATTCTATACCATACTATATTCTCCCATCACAGGTAATAGGAAGGAGGTCCCTCGTTACAGTTGTTTGTTTTTATCGATAAACATTAAAAATTTGAATATTTGATAGTGAGTTTCGATACATCAAGCTCACATTTTTAAAGTCAAATCAACTTCTTCAAGACGTTCGAAATATTGTAAAGGTATAAAGTTTATAGGCCCACATCCCCCCAAGAAATATAGTGACAGAATCACTAACATTCTTAGTATAGCTCCACCGTCAAACCAAAAAGTCTCATTAGAAGGACATTTCCCTAAGTAAATACATTTCAAAATTTCTACTTTATTTGATGCCTAGTAACAGGTTAGAAGGCCACTGTTTGGATGCCCATCTGATGGTTCAATAAAGGAATGACGTTGTGCTATTGCCAATGTGACTTTAGAAATTAAACTTTAGCTAATTTCGCATACTTTTCATTTAAATTCGTCGATTGGTCGGTATGTTAGCAGTCATTGACTTACCTGTAAACAGCTTACGGAAGTTTCCTCTGCTTTGGTATATTTTGCCGGTCATCTGCACCACGTCTTCGGTGCAGTGTAGGTGACAGTCAAATGCCATCCGTGCAGCCACATATAGTGGAAGGTCATGCCTCTCTATATTCTATACCATACTATATTCTCCCATCACAGGTAATAGGAAGGAGGTCCCTCGTTACAGTTGTTTGTTTTTATCGATAAACATTAAAAATTTGAATATTTGATAGTGAGTTTCGATACATCAAGCTCACATTTTTAACGTCAAATCAACTTCTTCAAGACGTTCGAAATATTGTAAAGGTATAAAGTTTATAGGCCCACATCCCCCCAAGAAATATAGTGACAGAATCACTAACATTCTTAGTATAGCTCCACCGTCAAACCAAAAAGTCTCATTAGAAGGACATTTCCCTAAGTAAATACATTTCAAAATTTCTACTTTATTTGATGCCTAGTAACAGGTTAGAAGGCCACTGTTTGGATGCCCATCTGATGGTTCAATAAAGGAATGACGTTGTGCTATTGCCAATGTGACTTTAGAAATTAAACTTTAGCTAATTTCGCATACTTTTCATTTAAATTCGTCGATTGGTCGGTATGTTAGCAGTCATTGACTTACCTGTAAACAGCTTACGGAAGTTTCCTCTGCTTTGGTATATTTTGCCGGTCATCTGCACCACGTCTTCGGTGCAGTGTAGGTGACAGTCAAATGCCATCCGTGCAGCCACATATAGTGGCAGGTCATGCCTCTCTATATTCTATACCATACTATATTCTCCCATCATAGATAATAGGAAGGAGGTCCCTCGTTACAGTTGTTTATTTTTATCGATAAACATTAAAAATTTGAATATTTGATAGTGAGTTTCGATACATCAAGCTCATATTTGTAAACGACAAATCAACTTCTTCAAGACGTTCGAAACATTGTCAAGTTGTAAAGTTTATAGGCCCACATCCCCCCAAGAAATAGAGTGACAGAATCACTTACATTCTTGGCATAGCTTCACCGTCAAACCAAAAAGTCTCATTAGAAGGACATTTCCCTAAGTAAATACATTTCAAAATTTCTACTTTATTTGATGCCAAGTAACAGATTAGAAGGCCACTGTTTGGATGCCCATCTAAGGGTTCAATGAAGGAATGACATTGTGCTATTGCCAATGTGACTATGGAAATTAAACTTTAGCTAATTTCGCATACTTTTCATTTAAATTCGTCGATTGGTCGGTATGTTAGCAGTCATTGACTTACCTGTAAACAGCTTACGGAAGTTTCCTCTGCTTTGGTATATTTTGCCGGTCATCTGCACCACTTCTTCGGTGCAGTGTCGGTGACAGTCAAATGCCATCCGTGCAACACATATAGTGGCAGGTCATGCCTCTCTATATTCTATACCATACTATATTCTCCCATCACAGATAATAGGAAGGAGGTCCCTCGTTACAGTTGTTTGTTTTTATCGATAAACATTAAAAATTTGAATATTTGATAGTGAGTTTCGATACATCAAGCTCACATTTGTGAACGTCAAATCAACTTCTTCAAGACGTTCAAAATATTGTAAAGGTGTAAAGTTTATAGGCCCACATCCCCCCAAGAAATAGAGTGACAGAATCACTTACATTCTTGGCATAGCTCCACCGTCAAACCAAAAAGTCTCATTAGAAGGACATTTCCCTAAGTAAATACATTTCAAAATTTCTACTTTATTTGATGCCAAATAACAGATTAGAAGGCCACTGTTTGGATGCCCATCTAAGGGTTCAATGAAGGAATGACATTGTGCTATTGCCAATGTGACTATGGAAATTAAACTTTAGCTAATTTCGCATACTTTTCATTTAAATTCGTCGATTGGTCGGTATGTTAGCAGTCATTGACTTACCTGTAAACAGCTTACAGAAGTTTCCTCTGCTTTGGTATATTTTGCCGGTCATCTGCACCACTTCTTCGGTGCAGTGTAGGTGACAGTCAAATGCCATCCGTGCAGCCACATATAGTGGCAGGTCATGCCTCTCTATATTCTATACCATACTATATTCTCCCATCACAGATAATAGGAAGGAGGTCCCTCGTTACAGTTGTTTGTTTTTATCGATAAACATTAAAAATTTTAATATTTGATAGTGAGTTTCGATACATCAAGCTCACATTTGTGAACGTCAAATCAACTTCTTCAAGACGTTCAAAATATTGTAAAGGTGTAAAGTTTATAGGCCCACATCCCCCCAAGAAATAGAGTGACAGAATCACTTACATTCTTGGCATAGCTCCACCGTCAAACCAAAAAGTCTCATTAGAAGGACATTTCCCTAAGTAAATACATTTCAAAATTTCTACTTTATTTGATGCCAAATAACAGATTAGAAGGCCACTGTTTGGATGCCCATCTAAGGGTTCAATGAAGGAATGACATTGTGCTATTGCCAATGTGACTATGGAAATTAAACTTTAGCTAATTTCGCATACTTTTCATTTAAATTCGTCGATTGGTCGGTATGTTAGCAGTCATTGACCTACCTGTAAACAGCTTACGGAAGTTTCCTCTGCTTTGGTATATTTTGCCGGTCATCTGCACCACGTCTTCGGTGCAGTGTAGGTGACAGTCAAATGCCATCCGTGCAGCCACATATAGTGGCAGGTCATGCCTCTCTATATTCTATACCATACTATATTCTCCCATCACAGATAATAGGAAGGAGGTCCCTCGTTACAGTTGTTTATTTTTATCGATAAACATTAAAAATTTGAATATTTGATAGTGAGTTTCGATACATCAAGCTCATATTTGTAAACGACAAATCAACTTCTTCAAGACGTTCGAAACATTGTCAAGTTGTAAAGTTTATAGGCCCACATCCCCCCAAGAAATAGAGTGACAGAATCACTTACATTCTTAGCATAGCTCCACCGTCAAACCAAAAAGTCTCATTAGAAGGACATTTCCCTAAGTAAATACATTTCAAAATTTCTACTTTATTTGATGCCAAGTAACAGATTAGAAGGCCGCTGTTTGGATGCCCATCTAAGGGTTCAATGAAGGAATGACACTGTGCTATTGCCAATGTGACTATGAAAATTAAATGTTAGCTAATTTCGCATACTTTTCATTTAAATTCGTCGATTGGTCGGTATTTTAGCAGTCATTGACCTACCTGTAAACAGCTTACGGAAGTTTCCTCTGCTTTGGTATATTTTGCCGGTCATCTGCACCACGTCTTCGGTGCAGTGTAGGTGACAGTCAAATGCCATCCGTGCAGCCACATATAGTGGCAGGTCATGCCTCTCTATATTCTATACCATACTATATTCTCCCATCACAGATAATAGGAAGGAGGTCCCTCGTTACAGTTGTTTATTTTTATCGATAAACATTAAAAATTTGAATATTTGATAGTGAGTTTCGATACATCAAGCTCATATTTGTAAACGACAAATCAACTTCTTCAAGACGTTCGAAACATTGTCAAGTTGTAAAGTTTATAGGCCCACATCCCCCCAAGAAATAGAGTGACAGAATCACTTACATTCTTAGCATAGCTCCACCGTCAAACCAAAAAGTCTCATTAGAAGGACATTTCCCTAAGTAAATACATTTCAAAATTTCTACTTTATTTGATGCCAAGTAACAGATTAGAAGGCCGCTGTTTGGATGCCCATCTAAGGGTTCAATGAAGGAATGACACTGTGCTATTGCCAATGTGACTATGAAAATTAAATGTTAGCTAATTTCGCATACTTTTCATTTAAATTCGTCGATTGGTCGGTATTTTAGCAGTCATTGACCTACCTGTAAACAGCTTACGGAAGTTTCCTCTGCTTTGGTATATTTTGCCGGTCATCTGCACCACGTCTTCGGTGCAGTGTAGGTGACAGTCAAATGCCATCCGTGCAGCCACATATAGTGGCAGGTCATGCCTCTCTATATTCTATACCATACTATATTCTCCCATCACAGATAATAGGAAGGAGGTCCCTCGTTACAGTTGTTTATTTTTATCGATAAACATTAAAAATTTGAATATTTGATAGTGAGTTTCGATACATCAAGCTCATATTTGTAAACGACAAATCAACTTCTTCAAGACGTTCGAAACATTGTCAAGTTGTAAAGTTTATAGGCCCACATCCCCCCAAGAAATAGAGTGACAGAATCACTTACATTCTTAGCATAGCTCCACCGTCAAACCAAAAAGTCTCATTAGAAGGACATTTCCCTAAGTAAATACATTTCAAAATTTCTACTTTATTTGATGCCAAGTAACAGATTAGAAGGCCGCTGTTTGGATGCCCATCTAAGGGTTCAATGAAGGAATGACACTGTGCTATTGCCAATGTGACTATGAAAATTAAATGTTAGCTAATTTCGCATACTTTTCATTTAAATTCGTCGATTGGTCGGTATTTTAGCAGTCATTGACCTACCTGTAAACAGCTTACGGAAGTTTCCTCTGCTTTGGTATATTTTGCCGGTCATCTGCACCACGTCTTCGGTGCAGTGTAGGTGACAGTCAAATGCCATCCGTGCAGCCACATATAGTGGCAGGTCATGCCTCTCTATATTCTATACCATACTATATTCTCCCATCACAGATAATAGGAAGGAGGTCCCTCGTTACAGTTGTTTATTTTTATCGATAAACATTAAAAATTTGAATATTTGATAGTGAGTTTCGATACATCAAGCTCATATTTGTAAACGACAAATCAACTTCTTCAAGACGTTCGAAACATTGTCAAGTTGTAAAGTTTATAGGCCCACATCCCCCCAAGAAATAGAGTGACAGAATCACTTACATTCTTAGCATAGCTCCACCGTCAAACCAAAAAGTCTCATTAGAAGGACATTTCCCTAAGTAAATACATTTCAAAATTTCTACTTTATTTGATGCCAAGTAACAGATTAGAAGGCCGCTGTTTGGATGCCCATCTAAGGGTTCAATGAAGGAATGACACTGTGCTATTGCCAATGTGACTATGAAAATTAAATGTTAGCTAATTTCGCATACTTTTCATTTAAATTCGTCGATTGGTCGGTATTTTAGCAGTCATTGACCTACCTGTAAACAGCTTACGGAAGTTTCCTCTGCTTTGGTATATTTTGCCGGTCATCTGCACCACTTCTTCGGTGCAGTGTCGGTGACAGTCAAATGCCATCCGTGCAACACATATAGTGGCAGGTCATGCCTCTCTATATTCTATACCATACTATATTCTCCCATCACAGATAATAGGAAGGAGGTCCCTCGTTACAGTTGTTTATTTTTATCGATAAACATTAAAAATTTGAATATTTGATAGTGAGTTTCGATACATCAAGCTCATATTTGTAAACGACAAATCAACTTCTTCAAGACGTTCGAAACATTGTCAAGTTGTAAAGTTTATAGGCCCACATCCCCCCAAGAAATAGAGTGACAGAATCACTTACATTCTTAGCATAGCTCCACCGTCAAACCAAAAAGTCTCATTAGAAGGACATTTCCCTAAGTAAATACATTTCAAAATTTCTACTTTATTTGATGCCAAATAACAGATTAGAAGGCCACTGTTTGGATGCCCATCTAAGGGTTCAATGAAGGAATGACATTGTGCTATTGCCAATGTGACTATGGAAATTAAACTTTAGCTAATTTCGCATACTTTTCATTTAAATTCGTCGATTGGTCGGTATGTTAGCAGTCATTGACTTACCTGTAAATTGCTTTTAGAAGTTTCCTCTGCTTTGGTATATTTTGCAGGTCATCTGCACCACGTCTTCGGTGCAGTGTAGGTAACAGTCAAATGCCATCCGTGCAGCCACATATAGTGGCAGGTCATGCCTCTCTATATTCTATACCATACTATATTCTCCCATCACAGATAATAGGAAGGAGGTCCCACGTTACAGTTGTTTGTTTTTATCGATAAACATTAAAAATTTAATATTTGATAGTGAGTTTCGATACATCAAGCTCACATTTGTAAACGTCAAATCAACTTCTTCAAGACGTTCGAAATATTGTAAAGTTGTAAAGTTTATAGGCCCACATCCCCCCAAGAAATAGTGACAGAATCACTTACATTCTTGGCATAGCTCCACCGTCAAACCAAAAAGTCTCATTAGAAGGACATTTCCCTAAGTAAATACATTTCAAAATTTCTACTTTATTTGATGCCAAGTAACAGATTAGAAGGCCACTGTTTGGATGCCCATCTAAGGGTTCAATGAAGGAATGACATTGTGCTATTGCCAATGTGACTATGGAAATTAAACTTTAGCTAATTTCGCATACTTTTCATTTAAATTCGTCGATTGGTCGGTATGTTAGCAGTCATTGACTTACCTGTAAACAGCTTACGGAAGTTTCCTCTGCTTTGGTATATTTTGCCTGTCAACCGCACCACGTCTTCGGTGCAGTGTAGGTGACAGTCAAACGCCATCCGTGCAGCCACATATAGTGGCAGGTCATGCCTCTCTATATTCTATACCATACTATATTCTCCCATCACAGATAATAGGAAGGAGGTCCCTCGTTACAGTTGTTTGTTTTTATCGATAAACATTAAAAATTTGAATATTTGATAGTGAGTTTCGATACATCAAGTTCACATTTGTAAATGTCAAATCAACTTCTTCAAGACGTTCGAAACATTGTCAAGTTGTAAAGTTTATAGGCCCACATCCCCCCAAGAAATAGTGACAGAATCACTTACATTCTTGGCATAGCTCCACCGTCAAACCAAAAAGTCTCATTAGAAGGACATTTCCCTAAGTAAATACATTTCAAAATTTCTACTTTATTTGATGCCAAGTAACAGATTAGAAGGCCACTGTTTGGATGCCCATCTAAGGGTTCAATGAAGGAATGACATTGTGCTATTGCCAATGTGACTATGGAAATTAAACTTTAGCTAATTTCGCATACTTTCATTTAAATTCGTCGATTGGTCGGTATGTTAGCAGTCATTGACCTACTTGTAAACAGCTTGCGGAAGTTTCCTCTGCTTTGGTATATTTTGCCGGTCATCTGCACCACGTCTTCGGTGCAGTGTAGGTGACAGTCAAATGCCATCCGTGCAGCCACATATAGTGGCAGGTCATGCCTCTCTATATTCTATACCATACTATATTCTCCCATCACAGGTAATAGGAAGGAGGTCCCTCGTTACAGTTGTTTATTTTTATCGATAAACATTAAAAATTTGAATATTTGATAGTGAGTTTCGATACATCAAGTTCACATTTGTAAATGTCAAATCAACTTCTTCAAGACGTTCGAAACATTGTCAAGTTGTAAAGTTTATAGGCCCACATCCCCCCAAGAAATAGTGACAGAATCACTTACATTCTTGGCATAGCTCCACCGTCAAACCAAAAAGTCTCATTAGAAGGACATTTCCCTAAGTAAATACATTTCAAAATTTCTACTTTATTTGATGCCAAGTAACAGATTAGAAGGCCACTGTTTGGATGCCCATCTAAGGGTTCAATGAAGGAATGACATTGTGCTATTGCCAATGTGACTATGGAAATTAAACTTTAGCTAATTTCGCATACTTTCATTTAAATTCGTCGATTGGTCGGTATGTTAGCAGTCATTGACCTACTTGTAAACAGCTTGCGGAAGTTTCCTCTGCTTTGGTATATTTTGCCGGTCATCTGCACCACTTCTTCGGTGCAGTGTCGGTGACAGTCAAATGCCATCCGTGCAGCCACATATAGTGGAAGGTCATGCCTCTCTATATTCTATACCATACTATATTCTCCCATCACAGGTAATAGGAAGGAGGTCCCTCGTTACAGTTGTTTATTTTTATCGATAAACATTAAAAATTTGAATATTTGATAGTGAGTTTCGATACATCAAGTTCACATTTGTAAATGTCAAATCAACTTCTTCAAGACGTTCGAAACATTGTCAAGTTGTAAAGTTTATAGGCCCACATCCCCCCAAGAAATAGTGACAGAATCACTTACATTCTTGGCATAGCTCCACCGTCAAACCAAAAAGTCTCATTAGAAGGACATTTCCCTAAGTAAATACATTTCAAAATTTCTACTTTATTTGATGCCAAATAACAGATTAGAAGGCCACTGTTTGGATGCCCATCTAAGGGTTCAATGAAGGAATGACATTGTGCTATTGCCAATGTGACTATGGAAATTAAACTTTAGCTAATTTCGCATACTTTTCATTTAAATTCGTCGATTGGTCGGTATGTTAGCAGTCATTGACTTACCTGTAAACAGCTTACGGAAGTTTCCTCTGCTTTGGTATATTTTGCAGGTCATCTGCACCACGTCTTCGGTACAGGGTAGGTGACAGTCAAATGCCATCCGTGCAGCCACATATAGTGGCAGGTCATGCCTCTCTATATTCTATACCATACTATATTCTCCCATCACAGATAATAGGAAGGAGGTCCCTCGTTACAGTTGTTTGTTTTTATCGATAAACATTAAAAATTTTAATATTTGATAGTGAGTTTCGATACATCAAGCTCACATTTGTGAACGTCAAATCAACTTCTTCAAGACGTTCAAAATATTGTAAAGGTGTAAAGTTTATAGGCCCACATCCCCCCAAGAAATAGAGTGACAGAATCACTTACATTCTTGGCATAGCTCCACCGTCAAACCAAAAAGTCTCATTAGAAGGACATTTCCCTAAGTAAATACATTTCAAAATTTCTACTTTATTTGATGCCAAATAACAGATTAGAAGGCCACTGTTTGGATGCCCATCTAAGGGTTCAATGAAGGAATGACATTGTGCTATTGCCAATGTGACTATGGAAATTAAACTTTAGCTAATTTCGCATACTTTTCATTTAAATTCGTCGATTGGTCGGTATGTTAGCAGTCATTGACTTACCTGTAAACAGCTTACGGAAGTTTCCTCTGCTTTGGTATATTTTGCCGGTCATCTGCACCACGTCTTCGGTGCAGTGTAGGTGACAGTCAAATGCCATCCGTGCAGCCACATATAGTGGAAGGTCATGCCTCTCTATATTCTATACCATACTATATTCTCCCATCACAGATAATAGGAAGGAGGTCCCTCGTTACAGTTGTTTGTTTTTATCGATAAACATTAAAAATTTTAATATTTGATAGTGAGTTTCGATACATCAAGCTCACATTTGTGAACGTCAAATCAACTTCTTCAAGACGTTCAAAATATTGTAAAGGTGTAAAGTTTATAGGCCCACATCCCCCCAAGAAATAGAGTGACAGAATCACTTACATTCTTGGCATAGCTCCACCGTCAAACCAAAAAGTCTCATTAGAAGGACATTTCCCTAAGTAAATACATTTCAAAATTTCTACTTTATTTGATGCCAAATAACAGATTAGAAGGCCACTGTTTGGATGCCCATCTAAGGGTTCAATGAAGGAATGACATTGTGCTATTGCCAATGTGACTATGGAAATTAAACTTTAGCTAATTTCGCATACTTTTCATTTAAATTCGTCGATTGGTCGGTATGTTAGCAGTCATTGACTTACCTGTAAACAGCTTACGGAAGTTTCCTCTGCTTTGGTATATTTTGCCGGTCATCTGCACCACGTCTTCGGTGCAGTGTAGGTGACAGTCAAATGCCATCCGTGCAGCCACATATAGTGGAAGGTCATGCCTCTCTATATTCTATACCATACTATATTCTCCCATCACAGGTAATAGGAAGGAGGTCCCTCGTTACAGTTGTTTGTTTTTATCGATAAACATTAAAAATTTGAATATTTGATAGTGAGTTTCGATACATCAAGCTCACATTTTTAAAGTCAAATCAACTTCTTCAAGACGTTCGAAATATTGTAAAGGTATAAAGTTTATAGGCCCACATCCCCCCAAGAAATATAGTGACAGAATCACTAACATTCTTAGTATAGCTCCACCGTCAAACCAAAAAGTCTCATTAGAAGGACATTTCCCTAAGTAAATACATTTCAAAATTTCTACTTTATTTGATGCCTAGTAACAGGTTAGAAGGCCACTGTTTGGATGCCCATCTGATGGTTCAATAAAGGAATGACGTTGTGCTATTGCCAATGTGACTTTAGAAATTAAACTTTAGCTAATTTCGCATACTTTTCATTTAAATTCGTCGATTGGTCGGTATGTTAGCAGTCATTGACTTACCTGTAAACAGCTTACGGAAGTTTCCTCTGCTTTGGTATATTTTGCCGGTCATCTGCACCACGTCTTCGGTGCAGTGTAGGTGACAGTCAAATGCCATCCGTGCAGCCACATATAGTGGAAGGTCATGCCTCTCTATATTCTATACCATACTATATTCTCCCATCACAGGTAATAGGAAGGAGGTCCCTCGTTACAGTTGTTTGTTTTTATCGATAAACATTAAAAATTTGAATATTTGATAGTGAGTTTCGATACATCAAGCTCACATTTTTAACGTCAAATCAACTTCTTCAAGACGTTCGAAATATTGTAAAGGTATAAAGTTTATAGGCCCACATCCCCCCAAGAAATATAGTGACAGAATCACTAACATTCTTAGTATAGCTCCACCGTCAAACCAAAAAGTCTCATTAGAAGGACATTTCCCTAAGTAAATACATTTCAAAATTTCTACTTTATTTGATGCCTAGTAACAGGTTAGAAGGCCACTGTTTGGATGCCCATCTGATGGTTCAATAAAGGAATGACGTTGTGCTATTGCCAATGTGACTTTAGAAATTAAACTTTAGCTAATTTCGCATACTTTTCATTTAAATTCGTCGATTGGTCGGTATGTTAGCAGTCATTGACTTACCTGTAAACAGCTTACGGAAGTTTCCTCTGCTTTGGTATATTTTGCCGGTCATCTGCACCACGTCTTCGGTGCAGTGTAGGTGACAGTCAAATGCCATCCGTGCAGCCACATATAGTGGCAGGTCATGCCTCTCTATATTCTATACCATACTATATTCTCCCATCATAGATAATAGGAAGGAGGTCCCTCGTTACAGTTGTTTATTTTTATCGATAAACATTAAAAATTTGAATATTTGATAGTGAGTTTCGATACATCAAGCTCATATTTGTAAACGACAAATCAACTTCTTCAAGACGTTCGAAACATTGTCAAGTTGTAAAGTTTATAGGCCCACATCCCCCCAAGAAATAGAGTGACAGAATCACTTACATTCTTGGCATAGCTTCACCGTCAAACCAAAAAGTCTCATTAGAAGGACATTTCCCTAAGTAAATACATTTCAAAATTTCTACTTTATTTGATGCCAAGTAACAGATTAGAAGGCCACTGTTTGGATGCCCATCTAAGGGTTCAATGAAGGAATGACATTGTGCTATTGCCAATGTGACTATGGAAATTAAACTTTAGCTAATTTCGCATACTTTTCATTTAAATTCGTCGATTGGTCGGTATGTTAGCAGTCATTGACTTACCTGTAAACAGCTTACGGAAGTTTCCTCTGCTTTGGTATATTTTGCCGGTCATCTGCACCACGTCTTCGGTGCAGTGTAGGTGACAGTCAAATGCCATCCGTGCAGCCACATATAGTGGCAGGTCATGCCTCTCTATATTCTATACCATACTATATTCTCCCATCACAGGTAATAGGAAGGAGGTCCCTCGTTACAGTTGTTTGTTTTTATCGATAAACATTAAAAATTTGAATATTTGATAGTGAGTTTCGATACATCAAGCTCACATTTCCAAATGTCAAATCAACTTCTTCAAGACGTTCGAAACATTGTCAAGTTGTAAAGTTTATAGGCCCACATCCCCCCAAGAAATAGAGTTACAGAATCACTAACATTCTTAGCATAGCTCCACCGTCAAACCAAAAAGTCTCATTAGAAGGACATTTTCCTAAGTAAATACATTTCAAAATTTCTACTTTATTTGATGCCAAGTAGCAGGTTAGAAGGCCACTGTTTGGATGCCCATCTAAAGGTTCAATGAAGGAATGACGTTGTGCTATTGCCAATGTGACTTTAGAAATTAAACTTTAGCTAATTTCGCATACTTTTCATTTAAATTCGTCGATTGGTCGGTATGTTAGCAGTCATTGACTTACCTGTAAACAGCTTACGGAAGTTTCCTCTGCTTTGGTATATTTTGCCGGTCATCTGCACCACGTCTTCGGTGCAGTGTAGGTGACAGTCAAATGCCATCCGTGCAGCCACATATAGTGGCAGGTCATGCCTCTCTATATTCTATACCATACTATATTCTCCCATCATAGATAATAGGAAGGAGGTCCCTCGTTACAGTTGTTTATTTTTATCGATAAACATTAAAAATTTGAATATTTGATAGTGAGTTTCGATACATCAAGCTCATATTTGTAAACGACAAATCAACTTCTTCAAGACGTTCGAAACATTGTCAAGTTGTAAAGTTTATAGGCCCACATCCCCCCAAGAAATAGAGTGACAGAATCACTTACATTCTTGGCATAGCTTCACCGTCAAACCAAAAAGTCTCATTAGAAGGACATTTCCCTAAGTAAATACATTTCAAAATTTCTACTTTATTTGATGCCAAGTAACAGATTAGAAGGCCACTGTTTGGATGCCCATCTAAGGGTTCAATGAAGGAATGACATTGTGCTATTGCCAATGTGACTATGGAAATTAAACTTTAGCTAATTTCGCATACTTTTCATTTAAATTCGTCGATTGGTCGGTATGTTAGCAGTCATTGACTTACCTGTAAACAGCTTACGGAAGTTTCCTCTGCTTTGGTATATTTTGCCGGTCATCTGCACCACTTCTTCGGTGCAGTGTCGGTGACAGTCAAATGCCATCCGTGCAACACATATAGTGGCAGGTCATGCCTCTCTATATTCTATACCATACTATATTCTCCCATCACAGATAATAGGAAGGAGGTCCCTCGTTACAGTTGTTTGTTTTTATCGATAAACATTAAAAATTTGAATATTTGATAGTGAGTTTCGATACATCAAGCTCACATTTGTGAACGTCAAATCAACTTCTTCAAGACGTTCAAAATATTGTAAAGGTGTAAAGTTTATAGGCCCACATCCCCCCAAGAAATAGAGTGACAGAATCACTTACATTCTTGGCATAGCTCCACCGTCAAACCAAAAAGTCTCATTAGAAGGACATTTCCCTAAGTAAATACATTTCAAAATTTCTACTTTATTTGATGCCAAATAACAGATTAGAAGGCCACTGTTTGGATGCCCATCTAAGGGTTCAATGAAGGAATGACATTGTGCTATTGCCAATGTGACTATGGAAATTAAACTTTAGCTAATTTCGCATACTTTTCATTTAAATTCGTCGATTGGTCGGTATGTTAGCAGTCATTGACTTACCTGTAAACAGCTTACAGAAGTTTCCTCTGCTTTGGTATATTTTGCCGGTCATCTGCACCACTTCTTCGGTGCAGTGTAGGTGACAGTCAAATGCCATCCGTGCAGCCACATATAGTGGCAGGTCATGCCTCTCTATATTCTATACCATACTATATTCTCCCATCACAGATAATAGGAAGGAGGTCCCTCGTTACAGTTGTTTGTTTTTATCGATAAACATTAAAAATTTTAATATTTGATAGTGAGTTTCGATACATCAAGCTCACATTTGTGAACGTCAAATCAACTTCTTCAAGACGTTCAAAATATTGTAAAGGTGTAAAGTTTATAGGCCCACATCCCCCCAAGAAATAGAGTGACAGAATCACTTACATTCTTGGCATAGCTCCACCGTCAAACCAAAAAGTCTCATTAGAAGGACATTTCCCTAAGTAAATACATTTCAAAATTTCTACTTTATTTGATGCCAAGTAACAGATTAGAAGGCCACTGTTTGGATGCCCATCTAAGGGTTCAATGAAGGAATGACATTGTGCTATTGCCAATGTGACTATGGAAATTAAACTTTAGCTAATTTCGCATACTTTTCATTTAAATTCGTCGATTGGTCGGTATGTTAGCAGTCATTGACCTACCTGTAAACAGCTTGCGGAAGTTTCCTCTGCTTTGGTATATTTTGCCGGTCATCTGCACCACTTCTTCGGTGCAGTGTAGGTGACAGTCAAATGCCATCCGTGCAGCCACATATAGTGGCAGGTCATGCCTCTCTATATTCTATACCATACTATATTCTCCCATCACAGATAATAGGAAGGAGGTCCCTCGTTACAGTTGTTTGTTTTTATCGATAAACATTAAAAATTTTAATATTTGATAGTGAGTTTCGATACATCAAGCTCACATTTGTGAACGTCAAATCAACTTCTTCAAGACGTTCAAAATATTGTAAAGGTGTAAAGTTTATAGGCCCACATCCCCCCAAGAAATAGAGTGACAGAATCACTTACATTCTTGGCATAGCTCCACCGTCAAACCAAAAAGTCTCATTAGAAGGACATTTCCCTAAGTAAATACATTTCAAAATTTCTACTTTATTTGATGCCAAATAACAGATTAGAAGGCCACTGTTTGGATGCCCATCTAAGGGTTCAATGAAGGAATGACATTGTGCTATTGCCAATGTGACTATGGAAATTAAACTTTAGCTAATTTCGCATACTTTTCATTTAAATTCGTCGATTGGTCGGTATGTTAGCAGTCATTGACCTACCTGTAAACAGCTTGCGGAAGTTTCCTCTGCTTTGGTATATTTTGCCGGTCATCTGCACCACTTCTTCGGTGCAGTGTAGGTGACAGTCAAATGCCATCCGTGCAGCCACATATAGTGGCAGGTCATGCCTCTCTATATTCTATACCATACTATATTCTCCCATCACAGATAATAGGAAGGAGGTCCCTCGTTACAGTTGTTTGTTTTTATCGATAAACATTAAAAATTTTAATATTTGATAGTGAGTTTCGATACATCAAGCTCACATTTGTGAACGTCAAATCAACTTCTTCAAGACGTTCAAAATATTGTAAAGGTGTAAAGTTTATAGGCCCACATCCCCCCAAGAAATAGAGTGACAGAATCACTTACATTCTTGGCATAGCTCCACCGTCAAACCAAAAAGTCTCATTAGAAGGACATTTCCCTAAGTAAATACATTTCAAAATTTCTACTTTATTTGATGCCAAATAACAGATTAGAAGGCCACTGTTTGGATGCCCATCTAAGGGTTCAATGAAGGAATGACATTGTGCTATTGCCAATGTGACTATGGAAATTAAACTTTAGCTAATTTCGCATACTTTTCATTTAAATTCGTCGATTGGTCGGTATGTTAGCAGTCATTGACTTACCTGTAAACAGCTTACAGAAGTTTCCTCTGCTTTGGTATATTTTGCCGGTCATCTGCACCACTTCTTCGGTGCAGTGTAGGTGACAGTCAAATGCCATCCGTGCAGCCACATATAGTGGCAGGTCATGCCTCTCTATATTCTATACCATACTATATTCTCCCATCACAGATAATAGGAAGGAGGTCCCTCGTTACAGTTGTTTGTTTTTATCGATAAACATTAAAAATTTGAATATTTGATAGTGAGTTTCGATACATCAAGCTCACATTTGTGAACGTCAAATCAACTTCTTCAAGACGTTCAAAATATTGTAAAGGTGTAAAGTTTATAGGCCCACATCCCCCCAAGAAATAGAGTGACAGAATCACTTACATTCTTGGCATAGCTCCACCGTCAAACCAAAAAGTCTCATTAGAAGGACATTTCCCTAAGTAAATACATTTCAAAATTTCTACTTTATTTGATGCCAAATAACAGATTAGAAGGCCACTGTTTGGATGCCCATCTAAGGGTTCAATGAAGGAATGACATTGTGCTATTGCCAATGTGACTATGGAAATTAAACTTTAGCTAATTTCGCATACTTTTCATTTAAATTCGTCGATTGGTCGGTATGTTAGCAGTCATTGACTTACCTGTAAACAGCTTACAGAAGTTTCCTCTGCTTTGGTATATTTTGCCGGTCATCTGCACCACTTCTTCGGTGCAGTGTAGGTGACAGTCAAATGCCATCCGTGCAGCCACATATAGTGGCAGGTCATGCCTCTCTATATTCTATACCATACTATATTCTCCCATCACAGATAATAGGAAGGAGGTCCCTCGTTACAGTTGTTTATTTTTATCGATAAACATTAAAAATTTGAATATTTGATAGTGAGTTTCGATACATCAAGCTCATATTTGTAAACGACAAATCAACTTCTTCAAGACGTTCGAAACATTGTCAAGTTGTAAAGTTTATAGGCCCACATCCCCCCAAGAAATAGAGTGACAGAATCACTTACATTCTTAGCATAGCTCCACCGTCAAACCAAAAAGTCTCATTAGAAGGACATTTCCCTAAGTAAATACATTTCAAAATTTCTACTTTATTTGATGCCAAGTAACAGATTAGAAGGCCGCTGTTTGGATGCCCATCTAAGGGTTCAATGAAGGAATGACACTGTGCTATTGCCAATGTGACTATGAAAATTAAATGTTAGCTAATTTCGCATACTTTTCATTTAAATTCGTCGATTGGTCGGTATTTTAGCAGTCATTGACCTACCTGTAAACAGCTTACGGAAGTTTCCTCTGCTTTGGTATATTTTGCCGGTCATCTGCACCACTTCTTCGGTGCAGTGTCGGTGACAGTCAAATGCCATCCGTGCAACACATATAGTGGCAGGTCATGCCTCTCTATATTCTATACCATACTATATTCTCCCATCACAGATAATAGGAAGGAGGTCCCTCGTTACAGTTGTTTATTTTTATCGATAAACATTAAAAATTTGAATATTTGATAGTGAGTTTCGATACATCAAGCTCATATTTGTAAACGACAAATCAACTTCTTCAAGACGTTCGAAACATTGTCAAGTTGTAAAGTTTATAGGCCCACATCCCCCCAAGAAATAGAGTGACAGAATCACTTACATTCTTAGCATAGCTCCACCGTCAAACCAAAAAGTCTCATTAGAAGGACATTTCCCTAAGTAAATACATTTCAAAATTTCTACTTTATTTGATGCCAAATAACAGATTAGAAGGCCACTGTTTGGATGCCCATCTAAGGGTTCAATGAAGGAATGACATTGTGCTATTGCCAATGTGACTATGGAAATTAAACTTTAGCTAATTTCGCATACTTTTCATTTAAATTCGTCGATTGGTCGGTATGTTAGCAGTCATTGACTTACCTGTAAATTGCTTTTAGAAGTTTCCTCTGCTTTGGTATATTTTGCAGGTCATCTGCACCACGTCTTCGGTGCAGTGTAGGTAACAGTCAAATGCCATCCGTGCAGCCACATATAGTGGCAGGTCATGCCTCTCTATATTCTATACCATACTATATTCTCCCATCACAGATAATAGGAAGGAGGTCCCACGTTACAGTTGTTTGTTTTTATCGATAAACATTAAAAATTTAATATTTGATAGTGAGTTTCGATACATCAAGCTCACATTTGTAAACGTCAAATCAACTTCTTCAAGACGTTCGAAATATTGTAAAGTTGTAAAGTTTATAGGCCCACATCCCCCCAAGAAATAGTGACAGAATCACTTACATTCTTGGCATAGCTCCACCGTCAAACCAAAAAGTCTCATTAGAAGGACATTTCCCTAAGTAAATACATTTCAAAATTTCTACTTTATTTGATGCCAAGTAACAGATTAGAAGGCCACTGTTTGGATGCCCATC
This sequence comes from Acanthosoma haemorrhoidale, assembly GCA_930367205.1. Taxonomy (NCBI): domain Eukaryota; kingdom Metazoa; phylum Arthropoda; class Insecta; order Hemiptera; family Acanthosomatidae; genus Acanthosoma; species Acanthosoma haemorrhoidale. Next base: position 4,012,746 of record OV884013.1, read on the forward strand.
TAAGGGTTCAATGAAGGAATGACATTGTGCTATTGCCAATGTGACTATGGAAATTAAACTTTAGCTAATTTCGCATACTTTTCATTTAAATTCGTCGATTGGTCGGTATGTTAGCAGTCATTGACTTACCTGTAAACAGCTTACGGAAGTTTCCTCTGCTTTGGTATATTTTGCCTGTCAACCGCACCACGTCTTCGGTGCAGTGTAGGTGACAGTCAAACGCCATCCGTGCAGCCACATATAGTGGCAGGTCATGCCTCTCTATATTCTATACCATACTATATTCTCCCATCACAGGTAATAGGAAGGAGGTCCCTCGTTACAGTTGTTTGTTTTTATCGATAAACATTAAAAATTTGAATATTTGATAGTGAGTTTCGATACATCAAGTTCACATTTGTAAATGTCAAATCAACTTCTTCAAGACGTTCGAAACATTGTCAAGTTGTAAAGTTTATAGGCCCACATCCCCCCAAGAAATAGTGACAGAATCACTTACATTCTTGGCATAGCTCCACCGTCAAACCAAAAAGTCTCATTAGAAGGACATTTCCCTAAGTAAATACATTTCAAAATTTCTACTTTATTTGATGCCAAGTAACAGATTAGAAGGCCACTGTTTGGATGCCCATCTAAGGGTTCAATGAAGGAATGACATTGTGCTATTGCCAATGTGACTATGGAAATTAAACTTTAGCTAATTTCGCATACTTTCATTTAAATTCGTCGATTGGTCGGTATGTTAGCAGTCATTGACCTACTTGTAAACAGCTTGCGGAAGTTTCCTCTGCTTTGGTATATTTTGCCGGTCATCTGCACCACGTCTTCGGTGCAGTGTAGGTGACAGTCAAATGCCATCCGTGCAGCCACATATAGTGGAAGGTCATGCCTCTCTATATTCTATACCATACTATATTCTCCCATCACAGGTAATAGGAAGGAGGTCCCTCGTTACAGTTGTTTGTTTTTATCGATAAACATTAAAAATTTGAATATTTGATAGTGAGTTTCGATACATCAAGTTCACATTTGTAAATGTCAAATCAACTTCTTCAAGACGTTCGAAACATTGTCAAGTTGTAAAGTTTATAGGCCCACATCCCCCCAAGAAATAGTGACAGAATCACTTACATTCTTGGCATAGCTCCACCGTCAAACCAAAAAGTCTCATTAGAAGGACATTTCCCTAAGTAAATACATTTCAAAATTTCTACTTTATTTGTTGCCAAATAACAGATTAGAAGGCCACTGTTTGGATGCCCATCTAAGGGTTCAATGAAGGAATGACATTGTGCTATTGCCAATGTGACTATGGAAATTAAACTTTAGCTAATTTCGCATACTTTTCATTTAAATTCGTCGATTGGTCGGTATGTTAGCAGTCATTGACTTACCTGTAAACAGCTTACGGAAGTTTCCTCTGCTTTGGTATATTTTGCAGGTCATCTGCACCACGTCTTCGGTACAGGGTAGGTGACAGTCAAATGCCATCCGTGCAGCCACATATAGTGGCAGGTCATGCCTCTCTATATTCTATACCATACTATATTCTCCCATCACAGATAATAGGAAGGAGGTCCCTCGTTACAGTTGTTTGTTTTTATCGATAAACATTAAAAATTTGAATATTTGATAGTGAGTTTCGATACATCAAGCTCACATTTGTGAACGTCAAATCAACTTCTTCAAGACGTTCAAAATATTGTAAAGTTGTAAAGTTTATAGGCCCACATCCCCCCAAGAAATAGAGTGACAGAATCACTTACATTCTTGGCATAGCTCCACCGTCAAACCAAAAAGTCTCATTAGAAGGACATTTCCCTAAGTAAATACATTTCAAAATTTCTACTTTATTTGATGCCAAATAACAGATTAGAAGGCCACTGTTTGGATGCCCATCTAAGGGTTCAATGAAGGAATGACATTGTGCTATTGCCAATGTGACTATGGAAATTAAACTTTAGCTAATTTCGCATACTTTTCATTTAAATTCGTCGATTGGTCGGTATGTTAGCAGTCATTGACTTACCTGTAAACAGCTTACGGAAGTTTCCTCTGCTTTGGTATATTTTGCCGGTCATCTGCACCACGTCTCCGGTGCAGTGTAGGTGACAGTCAAATGCCATCCGTGCAGCCACATATAGTGGCAGGTCATGGCTCTCTATATTCTATACCATACTATATTCTCCCATCATAGAAAATAGGAAGGAGGTCCCTCGTTACAGTTGTTTGTTTTTATCGATAAACATTAAAAATTTGAATATTTGATAGTGAGTTTCGATACATCAAGTTCACATTTGTAAATGTCAAATCAACTTCTTCAAGACGTTCGAAACATTGTCAAGTTGTAAAGTTTATAGGCCCACATCCCCCCAAGAAATAGTGACAGAATCACTAACGTTCTTAGCATAGCTCCACAGTCAAACCAAAAAGTCTCATTAGAAGGACATTTCCCTAAGTAAATACATTTCAAAATTTCTACTTTATTTGATGCAAGTAACAGATTAGAAGGCCACTGGTTGGATGCCCATCTAAGGGTTCAATGAAGGAATGACATTGTGCTATTGCCAATGTGACTATGGAAATTAAACTGTAGCTAATTTCGCATACTTTTCATTTAAATTCGTCGATTTGTCGGTATGTTAGCAGTCATTGACTTACCTGTAAACAGCTTGCGGAAGTTTCCTCTGCTTTGGTATATTTTGCCGGTCATCTGCACCACGTCTCCGGTGCAGTGTAGGTGACAGTCAAATGCCATCCGTGCAGCCACATATAGTGGCAGGTCATGGCTCTCTATATTCTATACCATACTATATTCTCCCATCACAGATAATAGGAAGGAGGTCCCTCGTTACAGTTGTTTGTTTTTATCGATAAACATTAAAAATTTGAATATTTGATAGTGAGTTTCGATACATCAAGTTCACATTTGTAAATGTCAAATCAACTTCTTCAAGACGTTCGAAACATTGTCAAGTTGTAAAGTTTATAGGCCCACATCCCCCCAAGAAATAGTGACAGAATCACTAACGTTCTTAGCATAGCTCCACAGTCAAACCAAAAAGTCTCATTAGAAGGACATTTCCCTAAGTAAATACATTTCAAAATTTCTACTTTATTTGATGCAAGTAACAGATTAGAAGGCCACTGGTTGGATGCCCATCTAAGGGTTCAATGAAGGAATGACATTGTGCTATTGCCAATGTGACTATGGAAATTAAACTGTAGCTAATTTCGCATACTTTTCATTTAAATTCGTCGATTTGTCGGTATGTTAGCAGTCATTGACTTACCTGTAAACAGCTTGCGGAAGTTTCCTCTGCTTTGGTATATTTTGCCGGTCATCTGCACCACGTCTCCGGTGCAGTGTAGGTGACAGTCAAATGCCATCCGTGCAGCCACATATAGTGGCAGGTCATGCCTCTCTATATTCTATACCATACTATATTCTCCCATCACAGGTAATAGGAAGGAGGTCCCTCGTTACAGTTGTTTGTTTTTATCGATAAACATTAAAAATTTGAATATTTGATAGTGAGTTTCGATACATCAAGCTCACATTTTTAAATGTCAAATCAACTTCTTCAAGACGTTCGAAACATTGTCAAGTTGTAAAGTTTATAGGCCCACATCCCCCCAAGAAATAGAGTGACAGAATCACTTACATTCTTAGCATAGCTCCACCGTCAAACCAAAAAGTCTCATTAGAAGGACATTTCCCTAAGTAAATACATTTCAAAATTTCTACTTTATTTGATGCCAAGTAACAGATTAGAAGGCCGCTGTTTGGATGCCCATCTAAGGGTTCAATGAAGGAATGACACTGTGCTATTGCCAATGTGACTATGAAAATTAAATGTTAGCTAATTTCGCATACTTTTCATTTAAATTCGTCGATTGGTCGGTATTTTAGCAGTCATTGACCTACCTGTAAACAGCTTACGGAAGTTTCCTCTGCTTTGGTATATTTTGCCGGTCATCTGCACCACTTCTTCGGTGCAGTGTCGGTGACAGTCAAATGCCATCCGTGCAACACATATAGTGGCAGGTCATGCCTCTCTATATTCTATACCATACTATATTCTCCCATCACAGATAATAGGAAGGAGGTCCCTCGTTACAGTTGTTTATTTTTATCGATAAACATTAAAAATTTGAATATTTGATAGTGAGTTTCGATACATCAAGCTCATATTTGTAAACGACAAATCAACTTCTTCAAGACGTTCGAAACATTGTCAAGTTGTAAAGTTTATAGGCCCACATCCCCCCAAGAAATAGAGTGACAGAATCACTTACATTCTTAGCATAGCTCCACCGTCAAACCAAAAAGTCTCATTAGAAGGACATTTCCCTAAGTAAATACATTTCAAAATTTCTACTTTATTTGATGCCAAATAACAGATTAGAAGGCCACTGTTTGGATGCCCATCTAAGGGTTCAATGAAGGAATGACATTGTGCTATTGCCAATGTGACTATGGAAATTAAACTTTAGCTAATTTCGCATACTTTTCATTTAAATTCGTCGATTGGTCGGTATGTTAGCAGTCATTGACTTACCTGTAAATTGCTTTTAGAAGTTTCCTCTGCTTTGGTATATTTTGCAGGTCATCTGCACCACGTCTTCGGTGCAGTGTAGGTAACAGTCAAATGCCATCCGTGCAGCCACATATAGTGGCAGGTCATGCCTCTCTATATTCTATACCATACTATATTCTCCCATCACAGATAATAGGAAGGAGGTCCCACGTTACAGTTGTTTGTTTTTATCGATAAACATTAAAAATTTAATATTTGATAGTGAGTTTCGATACATCAAGCTCACATTTGTAAACGTCAAATCAACTTCTTCAAGACGTTCGAAATATTGTAAAGTTGTAAAGTTTATAGGCCCACATCCCCCCAAGAAATAGTGACAGAATCACTTACATTCTTGGCATAGCTCCACCGTCAAACCAAAAAGTCTCATTAGAAGGACATTTCCCTAAGTAAATACATTTCAAAATTTCTACTTTATTTGATGCCAAGTAACAGATTAGAAGGCCACTGTTTGGATGCCCATCTAAGGGTTCAATGAAGGAATGACATTGTGCTATTGCCAATGTGACTATGGAAATTAAACTTTAGCTAATTTCGCATACTTTTCATTTAAATTCGTCGATTGGTCGGTATGTTAGCAGTCATTGACTTACCTGTAAACAGCTTACGGAAGTTTCCTCTGCTTTGGTATATTTTGCCTGTCAACCGCACCACGTCTTCGGTGCAGTGTAGGTGACAGTCAAACGCCATCCGTGCAGCCACATATAGTGGCAGGTCATGCCTCTCTATATTCTATACCATACTATATTCTCCCATCACAGATAATAGGAAGGAGGTCCCTCGTTACAGTTGTTTGTTTTTATCGATAAACATTAAAAATTTGAATATTTGATAGTGAGTTTCGATACATCAAGTTCACATTTGTAAATGTCAAATCAACTTCTTCAAGACGTTCGAAACATTGTCAAGTTGTAAAGTTTATAGGCCCACATCCCCCCAAGAAATAGTGACAGAATCACTTACATTCTTGGCATAGCTCCACCGTCAAACCAAAAAGTCTCATTAGAAGGACATTTCCCTAAGTAAATACATTTCAAAATTTCTACTTTATTTGATGCCAAGTAACAGATTAGAAGGCCACTGTTTGGATGCCCATCTAAGGGTTCAATGAAGGAATGACATTGTGCTATTGCCAATGTGACTATGGAAATTAAACTTTAGCTAATTTCGCATACTTTCATTTAAATTCGTCGATTGGTCGGTATGTTAGCAGTCATTGACCTACTTGTAAACAGCTTGCGGAAGTTTCCTCTGCTTTGGTATATTTTGCCGGTCATCTGCACCACGTCTTCGGTGCAGTGTAGGTGACAGTCAAATGCCATCCGTGCAGCCACATATAGTGGAAGGTCATGCCTCTCTATATTCTATACCATACTATATTCTCCCATCACAGGTAATAGGAAGGAGGTCCCTCGTTACAGTTGTTTATTTTTATCGATAAACATTAAAAATTTGAATATTTGATAGTGAGTTTCGATACATCAAGTTCACATTTGTAAATGTCAAATCAACTTCTTCAAGACGTTCGAAACATTGTCAAGTTGTAAAGTTTATAGGCCCACATCCCCCCAAGAAATAGTGACAGAATCACTTACATTCTTGGCATAGCTCCACCGTCAAACCAAAAAGTCTCATTAGAAGGACATTTCCCTAAGTAAATACATTTCAAAATTTCTACTTTATTTGATGCCAAATAACAGATTAGAAGGCCACTGTTTGGATGCCCATCTAAGGGTTCAATGAAGGAATGACATTGTGCTATTGCCAATGTGACTATGGAAATTAAACTTTAGCTAATTTCGCATACTTTTCATTTAAATTCGTCGATTGGTCGGTATGTTAGCAGTCATTGACTTACCTGTAAACAGCTTACGGAAGTTTCCTCTGCTTTGGTATATTTTGCAGGTCATCTGCACCACGTCTTCGGTACAGGGTAGGTGACAGTCAAATGCCATCCGTGCAGCCACATATAGTGGCAGGTCATGCCTCTCTATATTCTATACCATACTATATTCTCCCATCACAGATAATAGGAAGGAGGTCCCTCGTTACAGTTGTTTGTTTTTATCGATAAACATTAAAAATTTTAATATTTGATAGTGAGTTTCGATACATCAAGCTCACATTTGTGAACGTCAAATCAACTTCTTCAAGACGTTCAAAATATTGTAAAGGTGTAAAGTTTATAGGCCCACATCCCCCCAAGAAATAGAGTGACAGAATCACTTACATTCTTGGCATAGCTCCACCGTCAAACCAAAAAGTCTCATTAGAAGGACATTTCCCTAAGTAAATACATTTCAAAATTTCTACTTTATTTGATGCCAAATAACAGATTAGAAGGCCACTGTTTGGATGCCCATCTAAGGGTTCAATGAAGGAATGACATTGTGCTATTGCCAATGTGACTATGGAAATTAAACTTTAGCTAATTTCGCATACTTTTCATTTAAATTCGTCGATTGGTCGGTATGTTAGCAGTCATTGACTTACCTGTAAACAGCTTACGGAAGTTTCCTCTGCTTTGGTATATTTTGCCGGTCATCTGCACCACGTCTTCGGTGCAGTGTAGGTGACAGTCAAATGCCATCCGTGCAGCCACATATAGTGGAAGGTCATGCCTCTCTATATTCTATACCATACTATATTCTCCCATCACAGATAATAGGAAGGAGGTCCCTCGTTACAGTTGTTTGTTTTTATCGATAAACATTAAAAATTTTAATATTTGATAGTGAGTTTCGATACATCAAGCTCACATTTGTGAACGTCAAATCAACTTCTTCAAGACGTTCAAAATATTGTAAAGGTGTAAAGTTTATAGGCCCACATCCCCCCAAGAAATAGAGTGACAGAATCACTTACATTCTTGGCATAGCTCCACCGTCAAACCAAAAAGTCTCATTAGAAGGACATTTCCCTAAGTAAATACATTTCAAAATTTCTACTTTATTTGATGCCAAATAACAGATTAGAAGGCCACTGTTTGGATGCCCATCTAAGGGTTCAATGAAGGAATGACATTGTGCTATTGCCAATGTGACTATGGAAATTAAACTTTAGCTAATTTCGCATACTTTTCATTTAAATTCGTCGATTGGTCGGTATGTTAGCAGTCATTGACTTACCTGTAAACAGCTTACGGAAGTTTCCTCTGCTTTGGTATATTTTGCCGGTCATCTGCACCACGTCTTCGGTGCAGTGTAGGTGACAGTCAAATGCCATCCGTGCAGCCACATATAGTGGAAGGTCATGCCTCTCTATATTCTATACCATACTATATTCTCCCATCACAGGTAATAGGAAGGAGGTCCCTCGTTACAGTTGTTTGTTTTTATCGATAAACATTAAAAATTTGAATATTTGATAGTGAGTTTCGATACATCAAGCTCACATTTTTAAAGTCAAATCAACTTCTTCAAGACGTTCGAAATATTGTAAAGGTATAAAGTTTATAGGCCCACATCCCCCCAAGAAATATAGTGACAGAATCACTAACATTCTTAGTATAGCTCCACCGTCAAACCAAAAAGTCTCATTAGAAGGACATTTCCCTAAGTAAATACATTTCAAAATTTCTACTTTATTTGATGCCTAGTAACAGGTTAGAAGGCCACTGTTTGGATGCCCATCTGATGGTTCAATAAAGGAATGACGTTGTGCTATTGCCAATGTGACTTTAGAAATTAAACTTTAGCTAATTTCGCATACTTTTCATTTAAATTCGTCGATTGGTCGGTATGTTAGCAGTCATTGACTTACCTGTAAACAGCTTACGGAAGTTTCCTCTGCTTTGGTATATTTTGCCGGTCATCTGCACCACGTCTTCGGTGCAGTGTAGGTGACAGTCAAATGCCATCCGTGCAGCCACATATAGTGGAAGGTCATGCCTCTCTATATTCTATACCATACTATATTCTCCCATCACAGGTAATAGGAAGGAGGTCCCTCGTTACAGTTGTTTGTTTTTATCGATAAACATTAAAAATTTGAATATTTGATAGTGAGTTTCGATACATCAAGCTCACATTTTTAACGTCAAATCAACTTCTTCAAGACGTTCGAAATATTGTAAAGGTATAAAGTTTATAGGCCCACATCCCCCCAAGAAATATAGTGACAGAATCACTAACATTCTTAGTATAGCTCCACCGTCAAACCAAAAAGTCTCATTAGAAGGACATTTCCCTAAGTAAATACATTTCAAAATTTCTACTTTATTTGATGCCTAGTAACAGGTTAGAAGGCCACTGTTTGGATGCCCATCTGATGGTTCAATAAAGGAATGACGTTGTGCTATTGCCAATGTGACTTTAGAAATTAAACTTTAGCTAATTTCGCATACTTTTCATTTAAATTCGTCGATTGGTCGGTATGTTAGCAGTCATTGACTTACCTGTAAACAGCTTACGGAAGTTTCCTCTGCTTTGGTATATTTTGCCGGTCATCTGCACCACGTCTTCGGTGCAGTGTAGGTGACAGTCAAATGCCATCCGTGCAGCCACATATAGTGGCAGGTCATGCCTCTCTATATTCTATACCATACTATATTCTCCCATCATAGATAATAGGAAGGAGGTCCCTCGTTACAGTTGTTTATTTTTATCGATAAACATTAAAAATTTGAATATTTGATAGTGAGTTTCGATACATCAAGCTCATATTTGTAAACGACAAATCAACTTCTTCAAGACGTTCGAAACATTGTCAAGTTGTAAAGTTTATAGGCCCACATCCCCCCAAGAAATAGAGTGACAGAATCACTTACATTCTTGGCATAGCTTCACCGTCAAACCAAAAAGTCTCATTAGAAGGACATTTCCCTAAGTAAATACATTTCAAAATTTCTACTTTATTTGATGCCAAGTAACAGATTAGAAGGCCACTGTTTGGATGCCCATCTAAGGGTTCAATGAAGGAATGACATTGTGCTATTGCCAATGTGACTATGGAAATTAAACTTTAGCTAATTTCGCATACTTTTCATTTAAATTCGTCGATTGGTCGGTATGTTAGCAGTCATTGACTTACCTGTAAACAGCTTACGGAAGTTTCCTCTGCTTTGGTATATTTTGCCGGTCATCTGCACCACGTCTTCGGTGCAGTGTAGGTGACAGTCAAATGCCATCCGTGCAGCCACATATAGTGGCAGGTCATGCCTCTCTATATTCTATACCATACTATATTCTCCCATCACAGGTAATAGGAAGGAGGTCCCTCGTTACAGTTGTTTGTTTTTATCGATAAACATTAAAAATTTGAATATTTGATAGTGAGTTTCGATACATCAAGCTCACATTTCCAAATGTCAAATCAACTTCTTCAAGACGTTCGAAACATTGTCAAGTTGTAAAGTTTATAGGCCCACATCCCCCCAAGAAATAGAGTTACAGAATCACTAACATTCTTAGCATAGCTCCACCGTCAAACCAAAAAGTCTCATTAGAAGGACATTTTCCTAAGTAAATACATTTCAAAATTTCTACTTTATTTGATGCCAAGTAGCAGGTTAGAAGGCCACTGTTTGGATGCCCATCTAAAGGTTCAATGAAGGAATGACGTTGTGCTATTGCCAATGTGACTTTAGAAATTAAACTTTAGCTAATTTCGCATACTTTTCATTTAAATTCGTCGATTGGTCGGTATGTTAGCAGTCATTGACTTACCTGTAAACAGCTTACGGAAGTTTCCTCTGCTTTGGTATATTTTGCCGGTCATCTGCACCACGTCTTCGGTGCAGTGTAGGTGACAGTCAAATGCCATCCGTGCAGCCACATATAGTGGCAGGTCATGCCTCTCTATATTCTATACCATACTATATTCTCCCATCATAGATAATAGGAAGGAGGTCCCTCGTTACAGTTGTTTATTTTTATCGATAAACATTAAAAATTTGAATATTTGATAGTGAGTTTCGATACATCAAGCTCATATTTGTAAACGACAAATCAACTTCTTCAAGACGTTCGAAACATTGTCAAGTTGTAAAGTTTATAGGCCCACATCCCCCCAAGAAATAGAGTGACAGAATCACTTACATTCTTGGCATAGCTTCACCGTCAAACCAAAAAGTCTCATTAGAAGGACATTTCCCTAAGTAAATACATTTCAAAATTTCTACTTTATTTGATGCCAAGTAACAGATTAGAAGGCCACTGTTTGGATGCCCATCTAAGGGTTCAATGAAGGAATGACATTGTGCTATTGCCAATGTGACTATGGAAATTAAACTTTAGCTAATTTCGCATACTTTTCATTTAAATTCGTCGATTGGTCGGTATGTTAGCAGTCATTGACTTACCTGTAAACAGCTTACGGAAGTTTCCTCTGCTTTGGTATATTTTGCCGGTCATCTGCACCACTTCTTCGGTGCAGTGTCGGTGACAGTCAAATGCCATCCGTGCAACACATATAGTGGCAGGTCATGCCTCTCTATATTCTATACCATACTATATTCTCCCATCACAGATAATAGGAAGGAGGTCCCTCGTTACAGTTGTTTGTTTTTATCGATAAACATTAAAAATTTGAATATTTGATAGTGAGTTTCGATACATCAAGCTCACATTTGTGAACGTCAAATCAACTTCTTCAAGACGTTCAAAATATTGTAAAGGTGTAAAGTTTATAGGCCCACATCCCCCCAAGAAATAGAGTGACAGAATCACTTACATTCTTGGCATAGCTCCACCGTCAAACCAAAAAGTCTCATTAGAAGGACATTTCCCTAAGTAAATACATTTCAAAATTTCTACTTTATTTGATGCCAAATAACAGATTAGAAGGCCACTGTTTGGATGCCCATCTAAGGGTTCAATGAAGGAATGACATTGTGCTATTGCCAATGTGACTATGGAAATTAAACTTTAGCTAATTTCGCATACTTTTCATTTAAATTCGTCGATTGGTCGGTATGTTAGCAGTCATTGACTTACCTGTAAACAGCTTACAGAAGTTTCCTCTGCTTTGGTATATTTTGCCGGTCATCTGCACCACTTCTTCGGTGCAGTGTAGGTGACAGTCAAATGCCATCCGTGCAGCCACATATAGTGGCAGGTCATGCCTCTCTATATTCTATACCATACTATATTCTCCCATCACAGATAATAGGAAGGAGGTCCCTCGTTACAGTTGTTTGTTTTTATCGATAAACATTAAAAATTTTAATATTTGATAGTGAGTTTCGATACATCAAGCTCACATTTGTGAACGTCAAATCAACTTCTTCAAGACGTTCAAAATATTGTAAAGGTGTAAAGTTTATAGGCCCACATCCCCCCAAGAAATAGAGTGACAGAATCACTTACATTCTTGGCATAGCTCCACCGTCAAACCAAAAAGTCTCATTAGAAGGACATTTCCCTAAGTAAATACATTTCAAAATTTCTACTTTATTTGATGCCAAATAACAGATTAGAAGGCCACTGTTTGGATGCCCATCTAAGGGTTCAATGAAGGAATGACATTGTGCTATTGCCAATGTGACTATGGAAATTAAACTTTAGCTAATTTCGCATACTTTTCATTTAAATTCGTCGATTGGTCGGTATGTTAGCAGTCATTGACCTACCTGTAAACAGCTTGCGGAAGTTTCCTCTGCTTTGGTATATTTTGCCGGTCATCTGCACCACTTCTTCGGTGCAGTGTAGGTGACAGTCAAATGCCATCCGTGCAGCCACATATAGTGGCAGGTCATGCCTCTCTATATTCTATACCATACTATATTCTCCCATCACAGATAATAGGAAGGAGGTCCCTCGTTACAGTTGTTTGTTTTTATCGATAAACATTAAAAATTTTAATATTTGATAGTGAGTTTCGATACATCAAGCTCACATTTGTGAACGTCAAATCAACTTCTTCAAGACGTTCAAAATATTGTAAAGGTGTAAAGTTTATAGGCCCACATCCCCCCAAGAAATAGAGTGACAGAATCACTTACATTCTTGGCATAGCTCCACCGTCAAACCAAAAAGTCTCATTAGAAGGACATTTCCCTAAGTAAATACATTTCAAAATTTCTACTTTATTTGATGCCAAATAACAGATTAGAAGGCCACTGTTTGGATGCCCATCTAAGGGTTCAATGAAGGAATGACATTGTGCTATTGCCAATGTGACTATGGAAATTAAACTTTAGCTAATTTCGCATACTTTTCATTTAAATTCGTCGATTGGTCGGTATGTTAGCAGTCATTGACCTACCTGTAAACAGCTTGCGGAAGTTTCCTCTGCTTTGGTATATTTTGCCGGTCATCTGCACCACTTCTTCGGTGCAGTGTAGGTGACAGTCAAATGCCATCCGTGCAGCCACATATAGTGGCAGGTCATGCCTCTCTATATTCTATACCATACTATATTCTCCCATCACAGATAATAGGAAGGAGGTCCCTCGTTACAGTTGTTTGTTTTTATCGATAAACATTAAAAATTTTAATATTTGATAGTGAGTTTCGATACATCAAGCTCACATTTGTGAACGTCAAATCAACTTCTTCAAGACGTTCAAAATATTGTAAAGGTGTAAAGTTTATAGGCCCACATCCCCCCAAGAAATAGAGTGACAGAATCACTTACATTCTTGGCATAGCTCCACCGTCAAACCAAAAAGTCTCATTAGAAGGACATTTCCCTAAGTAAATACATTTCAAAATTTCTACTTTATTTGATGCCAAATAACAGATTAGAAGGCCACTGTTTGGATGCCCATCTAAGGGTTCAATGAAGGAATGACATTGTGCTATTGCCAATGTGACTATGGAAATTAAACTTTAGCTAATTTCGCATACTTTTCATTTAAATTCGTCGATTGGTCGGTATGTTAGCAGTCATTGACTTACCTGTAAACAGCTTACAGAAGTTTCCTCTGCTTTGGTATATTTTGCCGGTCATCTGCACCACTTCTTCGGTGCAGTGTAGGTGACAGTCAAATGCCATCCGTGCAGCCACATATAGTGGCAGGTCATGCCTCTCTATATTCTATACCATACTATATTCTCCCATCACAGATAATAGGAAGGAGGTCCCTCGTTACAGTTGTTTGTTTTTATCGATAAACATTAAAAATTTGAATATTTGATAGTGAGTTTCGATACATCAAGCTCACATTTGTGAACGTCAAATCAACTTCTTCAAGACGTTCAAAATATTGTAAAGGTGTAAAGTTTATAGGCCCACATCCCCCCAAGAAATAGAGTGACAGAATCACTTACATTCTTGGCATAGCTCCACCGTCAAACCAAAAAGTCTCATTAGAAGGACATTTCCCTAAGTAAATACATTTCAAAATTTCTACTTTATTTGATGCCAAATAACAGATTAGAAGGCCACTGTTTGGATGCCCATCTAAGGGTTCAATGAAGGAATGACATTGTGCTATTGCCAATGTGACTATGGAAATTAAACTTTAGCTAATTTCGCATACTTTTCATTTAAATTCGTCGATTGGTCGGTATGTTAGCAGTCATTGACTTACCTGTAAACAGCTTACAGAAGTTTCCTCTGCTTTGGTATATTTTGCCGGTCATCTGCACCACTTCTTCGGTGCAGTGTAGGTGACAGTCAAATGCCATCCGTGCAGCCACATATAGTGGCAGGTCATGCCTCTCTATATTCTATACCATACTATATTCTCCCATCATAGATAATAGGAAGGAGGTCCCTCGTTACAGTTGTTTATTTTTATCGATAAACATTAAAAATTTGAATATTTGATAGTGAGTTTCGATACATCAAGCTCATATTTGTAAACGACAAATCAACTTCTTCAAGACGTTCGAAACATTGTCAAGTTGTAAAGTTTATAGGCCCACATCCCCCCAAGAAATAGAGTGACAGAATCACTTACATTCTTAGCATAGCTCCACCGTCAAACCAAAAAGTCTCATTAGAAGGACATTTCCCTAAGTAAATACATTTCAAAATTTCTACTTTATTTGATGCCAAGTAACAGATTAGAAGGCCGCTGTTTGGATGCCCATCTAAGGGTTCAATGAAGGAATGACACTGTGCTATTGCCAATGTGACTATGAAAATTAAATGTTAGCTAATTTCGCATACTTTTCATTTAAATTCGTCGATTGGTCGGTATTTTAGCAGTCATTGACCTACCTGTAAACAGCTTACGGAAGTTTCCTCTGCTTTGGTATATTTTGCCGGTCATCTGCACCACTTCTTCGGTGCAGTGTCGGTGACAGTCAAATGCCATCCGTGCAACACATATAGTGGCAGGTCATGCCTCTCTATATTCTATACCATACTATATTCTCCCATCACAGATAATAGGAAGGAGGTCCCTCGTTACAGTTGTTTATTTTTATCGATAAACATTAAAAATTTGAATATTTGATAGTGAGTTTCGATACATCAAGCTCATATTTGTAAACGACAAATCAACTTCTTCAAGACGTTCGAAACATTGTCAAGTTGTAAAGTTTATAGGCCCACATCCCCCCAAGAAATAGAGTGACAGAATCACTTACATTCTTAGCATAGCTCCACCGTCAAACCAAAAAGTCTCATTAGAAGGACATTTCCCTAAGTAAATACATTTCAAAATTTCTACTTTATTTGATGCCAAATAACAGATTAGAAGGCCACTGTTTGGATGCCCATCTAAGGGTTCAATGAAGGAATGACATTGTGCTATTGCCAATGTGACTATGGAAATTAAACTTTAGCTAATTTCGCATACTTTTCATTTAAATTCGTCGATTGGTCGGTATGTTAGCAGTCATTGACTTACCTGTAAATTGCTTTTAGAAGTTTCCTCTGCTTTGGTATATTTTGCAGGTCATCTGCACCACGTCTTCGGTGCAGTGTAGGTAACAGTCAAATGCCATCCGTGCAGCCACATATAGTGGCAGGTCATGCCTCTCTATATTCTATACCATACTATATTCTCCCATCACAGATAATAGGAAGGAGGTCCCACGTTACAGTTGTTTGTTTTTATCGATAAACATTAAAAATTTAATATTTGATAGTGAGTTTCGATACATCAAGCTCACATTTGTAAACGTCAAATCAACTTCTTCAAGACGTTCGAAATATTGTAAAGTTGTAAAGTTTATAGGCCCACATCCCCCCAAGAAATAGTGACAGAATCACTTACATTCTTGGCATAGCTCCACCGTCAAACCAAAAAGTCTCATTAGAAGGACATTTCCCTAAGTAAATACATTTCAAAATTTCTACTTTATTTGATGCCAAGTAACAGATTAGAAGGCCACTGTTTGGATGCCCATCTAAGGGTTCAATGAAGGAATGACATTGTGCTATTGCCAATGTGACTATGGAAATTAAACTTTAGCTAATTTCGCATACTTTTCATTTAAATTCGTCGATTGGTCGGTATGTTAGCAGTCATTGACTTACCTGTAAACAGCTTACGGAAGTTTCCTCTGCTTTGGTATATTTTGCCTGTCAACCGCACCACGTCTTCGGTGCAGTGTAGGTGACAGTCAAACGCCATCCGTGCAGCCACATATAGTGGCAGGTCATGCCTCTCTATATTCTATACCATACTATATTCTCCCATCACAGGTAATAGGAAGGAGGTCCCTCGTTACAGTTGTTTGTTTTTATCGATAAACATTAAAAATTTGAATATTTGATAGTGAGTTTCGATACATCAAGTTCACATTTGTAAATGTCAAATCAACTTCTTCAAGACGTTCGAAACATTGTCAAGTTGTAAAGTTTATAGGCCCACATCCCCCCAAGAAATAGTGACAGAATCACTTACATTCTTGGCATAGCTCCACCGTCAAACCAAAAAGTCTCATTAGAAGGACATTTCCCTAAGTAAATACATTTCAAAATTTCTACTTTATTTGATGCCAAGTAACAGATTAGAAGGCCACTGTTTGGATGCCCATCTAAGGGTTCAATGAAGGAATGACATTGTGCTATTGCCAATGTGACTATGGAAATTAAACTTTAGCTAATTTCGCATACTTTCATTTAAATTCGTCGATTGGTCGGTATGTTAGCAGTCATTGACCTACTTGTAAACAGCTTGCGGAAGTTTCCTCTGCTTTGGTATATTTTGCCGGTCATCTGCACCACGTCTTCGGTGCAGTGTAGGTGACAGTCAAATGCCATCCGTGCAGCCACATATAGTGGAAGGTCATGCCTCTCTATATTCTATACCATACTATATTCTCCCATCACAGGTAATAGGAAGGAGGTCCCTCGTTACAGTTGTTTGTTTTTATCGATAAACATTAAAAATTTGAATATTTGATAGTGAGTTTCGATACATCAAGTTCACATTTGTAAATGTCAAATCAACTTCTTCAAGACGTTCGAAACATTGTCAAGTTGTAAAGTTTATAGGCCCACATCCCCCCAAGAAATAGTGACAGAATCACTTACATTCTTGGCATAGCTCCACCGTCAAACCAAAAAGTCTCATTAGAAGGACATTTCCCTAAGTAAATACATTTCAAAATTTCTACTTTATTTGTTGCCAAATAACAGATTAGAAGGCCACTGTTTGGATGCCCATCTAAGGGTTCAATGAAGGAATGACATTGTGCTATTGCCAATGTGACTATGGAAATTAAACTTTAGCTAATTTCGCATACTTTTCATTTAAATTCGTCGATTGGTCGGTATGTTAGCAGTCATTGACTTACCTGTAAACAGCTTACGGAAGTTTCCTCTGCTTTGGTATATTTTGCAGGTCATCTGCACCACGTCTTCGGTACAGGGTAGGTGACAGTCAAATGCCATCCGTGCAGCCACATATAGTGGCAGGTCATGCCTCTCTATATTCTATACCATACTATATTCTCCCATCACAGATAATAGGAAGGAGGTCCCTCGTTACAGTTGTTTGTTTTTATCGATAAACATTAAAAATTTGAATATTTGATAGTGAGTTTCGATACATCAAGCTCACATTTGTGAACGTCAAATCAACTTCTTCAAGACGTTCAAAATATTGTAAAGTTGTAAAGTTTATAGGCCCACATCCCCCCAAGAAATAGAGTGACAGAATCACTTACATTCTTGGCATAGCTCCACCGTCAAACCAAAAAGTCTCATTAGAAGGACATTTCCCTAAGTAAATACATTTCAAAATTTCTACTTTATTTGATGCCAAATAACAGATTAGAAGGCCACTGTTTGGATGCCCATCTAAGGGTTCAATGAAGGAATGACATTGTGCTATTGCCAATGTGACTATGGAAATTAAACTTTAGCTAATTTCGCATACTTTTCATTTAAATTCGTCGATTGGTCGGTATGTTAGCAGTCATTGACTTACCTGTAAACAGCTTACGGAAGTTTCCTCTGCTTTGGTATATTTTGCCGGTCATCTGCACCACGTCTCCGGTGCAGTGTAGGTGACAGTCAAATGCCATCCGTGCAGCCACATATAGTGGCAGGTCATGGCTCTCTATATTCTATACCATACTATATTCTCCCATCATAGAAAATAGGAAGGAGGTCCCTCGTTACAGTTGTTTGTTTTTATCGATAAACATTAAAAATTTGAATATTTGATAGTGAGTTTCGATACATCAAGTTCACATTTGTAAATGTCAAATCAACTTCTTCAAGACGTTCGAAACATTGTCAAGTTGTAAAGTTTATAGGCCCACATCCCCCCAAGAAATAGTGACAGAATCACTAACGTTCTTAGCATAGCTCCACAGTCAAACCAAAAAGTCTCATTAGAAGGACATTTCCCTAAGTAAATACATTTCAAAATTTCTACTTTATTTGATGCAAGTAACAGATTAGAAGGCCACTGGTTGGATGCCCATCTAAGGGTTCAATGAAGGAATGACATTGTGCTATTGCCAATGTGACTATGGAAATTAAACTGTAGCTAATTTCGCATACTTTTCATTTAAATTCGTCGATTTGTCGGTATGTTAGCAGTCATTGACTTACCTGTAAACAGCTTGCGGAAGTTTCCTCTGCTTTGGTATATTTTGCCGGTCATCTGCACCACGTCTCCGGTGCAGTGTAGGTGACAGTCAAATGCCATCCGTGCAGCCACATATAGTGGCAGGTCATGGCTCTCTATATTCTATACCATACTATATTCTCCCATCACAGATAATAGGAAGGAGGTCCCTCGTTACAGTTGTTTGTTTTTATCGATAAACATTAAAAATTTGAATATTTGATAGTGAGTTTCGATACATCAAGTTCACATTTGTAAATGTCAAATCAACTTCTTCAAGACGTTCGAAACATTGTCAAGTTGTAAAGTTTATAGGCCCACATCCCCCCAAGAAATAGTGACAGAATCACTAACGTTCTTAGCATAGCTCCACAGTCAAACCAAAAAGTCTCATTAGAAGGACATTTCCCTAAGTAAATACATTTCAAAATTTCTACTTTATTTGATGCAAGTAACAGATTAGAAGGCCACTGGTTGGATGCCCATCTAAGGGTTCAATGAAGGAATGACATTGTGCTATTGCCAATGTGACTATGGAAATTAAACTGTAGCTAATTTCGCATACTTTTCATTTAAATTCGTCGATTTGTCGGTATGTTAGCAGTCATTGACTTACCTGTAAACAGCTTGCGGAAGTTTCCTCTGCTTTGGTATATTTTGCCGGTCATCTGCACCACGTCTCCGGTGCAGTGTAGGTGACAGTCAAATGCCATCCGTGCAGCCACATATAGTGGCAGGTCATGCCTCTCTATATTCTATACCATACTATATTCTCCCATCATAGATAATAGGAAGGAGGTCCCTCGTTACAGTTGTTTATTTTTATCGATAAACATTAAAAATTTGAATATTTGATAGTGAGTTTCGATACATCAAGCTCACATTTGTAAACGTCAAATCAACTTCTTCAAGACGTTCAAAATATTGTAAAGGTGTAAAGTTTATAGGCCCACATACCCCCAAGAAATAGAGTGACAGAATCACTAACGTTCTTAGCATAGCTCCACAGTCAAACCAAAAAGTCTCATTAGAAGGACATTTCCCTAAGTAAATACATTTCAAAATTTCTACTTTATTTGATGCAAGTAACAGATTAGAAGGCCACTGGTTGGATGCCCATCTAAGGGTTCAATGAAGGAATGACATTGTGCTATTGCCAATGTGACTATGGAAATTAAACTTTAGCTAATTTCGCATACTTTTCATTTAAATTCGTCGATTGGTCGGTATGTTAGCAGTCATTGACCTACCTGTAAACAGCTTACGGAAGTTTCCTCTGCTTTGGTATATTTTGCCGGTCATCTGCACCACGTCTCCGGTGCAGTGTAGGTGACAGTCAAATGCCATCCGTGCAGCCACATATAGTGGCAGGTCATGCCTCTCTATATTCTATACCATACTATATTCTCCCATCATAGAAAATAGGAAGGAGGTCCCTCGTTACAGTTGTTTGTTTTTATCGATAAACATTAAAAATTTGAATATTTGATAGTGAGTTTCGATACATCAAGCTCACATTTGTAAACGTCAAATCAACTTCTTCAAGACGTTCAAAATATTGTAAAGGTGTAAAGTTTATAGGCCCACATACCCCCAAGAAATAGAGTGACAGAATCACTAACGTTCTTAGCATAGCTCCACAGTCAAACCAAAAAGTCTCATTAGAAGGACATTTCCCTAAGTAAATACATTTCAAAATTTCTACTTTATTTGATGCAAGTAACAGATTAGAAGGCCACTGGTTGGATGCCCATCTAAGGGTTCAATGAAGGAATGACATTGTGCTATTGCCAATGTGACTATGGAAATTAAACTTTAGCTAATTTCGCATACTTTTCATTTAAATTCGTCGATTTGTCGGTATGTTAGCAGTCATTGACTTACCTGTAAACAGCTTGCGGAAGTTTCCTCTGCTTTGGTATATTTTGCCGGTCATCTGCACCACGTCTCCGGTGCAGTGTAGGTGACAGTCAAATGCCATCCGTGCAGCCACATATAGTGGCAGGTCATGCCTCTCTATATTCTATACCATACTATATTCTCCCATCATAGAAAATAGGAAGGAGGTCCCTCGTTACAGTTGTTTGTTTTTATCGATAAACATTAAAAATTTGAATATTTGATAGTGAGTTTCGATACATCAAGCTCACATTTGTAAACGTCAAATCAACTTCTTCAAGACGTTCAAAATATTGTAAAGGTGTAAAGTTTATAGGCCCACATACCCCCAAGAAATAGAGTGACAGAATCACTAACGTTCTTAGCATAGCTCCACAGTCAAACCAAAAAGTCTCATTAGAAGGACATTTCCCTAAGTAAATACATTTCAAAATTTCTACTTTATTTGATGCAAGTAACAGATTAGAAGGCCACTGGTTGGATGCCCATCTAAGGGTTCAATGAAGGAATGACATTGTGCTATTGCCAATGTGACTATGGAAATTAAACTGTAGCTAATTTCGCATACTTTTCATTTAAATTCGTCGATTTGTCGGTATGTTAGCAGTCATTGACTTACCTGTAAACAGCTTTCGGAAATTTCCTCTGCTTTGGTATATTTTGCCGCTCACCTGCACCCTGTCTTCGGTCTTGCTAAAACTAGCACCTCCTTGGGAGAGACCTCTCCCTCACGGATGGCGGTGGACGTGGCCCTGCAAATTGTCTTAGCAGTCCTACTGCGGCAATCCAGTCGGCCTCTCTCCGGTTCACACTCACCTTGTGGATCCGGGCAGTTTCCGCCTACCCTTAGATACAGAGTATGATTTCGTGGTCATTGCAAGACCACATAAATTATCTATAAACCCACTCTGTGCATATTCTCCTGAACATAGTGCATTGTCGGGGCACATACCTATCAAAAAATGGAGTCAGATAATAAAGCCGTCATGAAACGCTTGTCCAGGTTAGAAACTGAAACAACCCTCACTTGTCACCAGGGCTAGGGTAACCAGGCACCCTCCTCGTGACGACCCGACAACCGGTGACCCCGACGTGATCGAGAAGATAGAAGGAACCATTTCTTATGATGGCCGACCCACCAGCCTCGTCCAACGAAGCATGCAGTGTAACCGAACGCCATTTCTCGGACGTGCAAACTGCCAGAGTTTCACGAAAAAGACCCAAGGCTATGGGTTCCTGCAGGCTAAAAATATTTTTTCAACAAACCGAATGTCTTCGTCTAAAGCCAAATCGGAGCATATTTATGCTCAGCATCTGTTCAGGGTACTCACACACGTCGCAGACCTAGCGTATTCTCCAAGTGATAGTCCCTACGAAGATTTAAAGGCTCGTCTTATCGAAACTTACAGTCAGAGCCACGACAGACGCCTGATCCGGTTATTGGAAGAGACACACCTCGGAGACCAGAAACCGTCACATCTCCTGCGTCAAATGCAGTCACTGGCAGGAACCACGACCTTTGAGGACATCATTCGAACCAACTGGCTACGCGCCTTGCCAGACAGGGTCCCCGACATACTGGCATCGCACTACGAGGCTAAATTGTCGAAACTGACGTTGATAGCGGACAAAATCATGGACTTAAGTTCAGTTACCGCAATGCATACAGTCCAGCCCGCATCGACTCCCAAAGCCAGCCTGCCACACACCAGCTGTGACTGCCAGACAGCCATCGCACAGCTCACCCAACAAGTAACCGTGCTGGCCAATTCAATGAGCAGACGAGAAGAAAGCAGGTCCGCTCAGCGATACCAGCGACCGAAACCAACTACCGGATCTAGTAATAAGGGCTTATGCTTCTACCACGACAGATTTGGTAAGGAAGCATATCGATGTCGCAGGCCCTGTAGGTGGGTTGATGACGCTACCACACCGGCGGGGAAACTAAAAGTCGCCACGGTCAGAGCGGTACCCATGGCAGGCCTAACCTTTCGCCGCCTATTCGTGACAGACGTCCGCACTCGGCAGCATTATCTGATAGATACGGGAGCAGCTATCTCCGTACTTCCCCCGCCCAAAATAAAAAAGGCTATATCCTCCGACTACCAACTTTACACCGCTAATGGCAGCTCCATTCCAACGTATGGAGAAGTACCCAAACAGGTACCAAATTTTTTATATATTTTTTAAATTAGACTAATGGCCGCTTTCCGAGTATACCAGGACGTTATTTTGTATTCAAGCATATCAGTACCATGTGGACATCCCCACAAAAACTTAAAATATAATTTGAAAATATTTTTTGTAATATGAATATTTATTTTACCTACATGTTTTTACATATTTTTTCTTGTTTTAGTAGAGTTTTTTAGTTGAAATTCCCCCACTAACCATTATACTATTCATCTCCATCTATTACTTTAATTATGATCTTAAATTTTTTCATTTTTATTTGCAAATTTCTTTGTGCACATTATGTTCTTAAGTTTTCAAAAAACATGTTGAAGTGCTACGTTTAAGTTATTTATTTAATTATAGTTTTGTATTTGGATTTGTTTCTTTTATTCACCTATTTCTGAAATATCTTTCAACGTTAAACTTTTACCATTAACATTTGATGAAAGTAGTTTATGTGAAGGTTCGAAACCTCATTCTACTCCTGGAACACAATATCCCGCTTTTTTGATCTTTATATTCCTGCCTACAGAACTGCTACACACGTTCGTTGAACAACACTCTCTGGAACTCTCTCCCTCCTAATTTCGACCATATTTCATCCTTAGGCTCTTTCCGAACCCTCCTCCACGGCACGACAGGCGTCTCCTAGTTTGGCAACCAATTCGTGAATAATTTTGATTTATAATAGTCCACTTAAGCCCCTCAAGATATTTCATATTATAAATTAAAACGTTCAGATCATGTCTTCATTATATCACATGGTTCTTTACATAAAATTTAGTGTCTCTATCTTAAACATCGGACTCTAAAAAACTTACACAGACAGACACAAAAGTAAACATTTAAGCTTCCAATTTGAAAAAAAAAAAATCCCTCAAACAGATACATTGCTTTGTCTATTTAAAATTAGTTCATGGTTGGAATACTTAAATTGTCCAAATGAAACAACCACTCAAATATGGTTGTCAATATTCCTAAGCAATATGGTGGCATTCAGATTTAATTTGAACACTAGTGGGCGGGACTTCTGTAGTTCCTTCCTCCCCTCTACGAAGGCGTGTCAGTATTTTCAATGGATGACATCATGGGCGGCATCCTGTTGTTCATTCAATGTACGTAGAACAATCAGATATGCTGAAATTTATTTAGAAATAATTTGATACCCGCATAACAAAAGTTTGTTGGGGCATACTCTTATATGCATTATTTAAAACTTTGTTATTATATATAGTTATCTGTGAATTTGAAGAGGCTATTAAAGGGAAAAAAAAAAAAACTTCGTTAAAAAGTAAATAATTAAGCATCAAAATACGACAATTCAATTTAAAAATTATATTGAGTTAAAAAATTCAATTTTAATCATCATGATTAAGAAAATCATTAGTTTGCCAAATAATTTTTACAGCCCAATATACTTTAATACTTTCAGTCGTTTACACCATTAGTATTACCTTTGTGAATGTATGTACATGCGTATCACATATTATGTTGGGAAAATTGTTAAACTAATTACAGAATTTCTTTCTATAAGGATATTAATATAGAGTACAATGTCTTTACCATGAGCGTTTAACTTAAATCAAAGAGAAAATTCTGGAATTTAAAAGGACAAATAATTTTTATGGAGAAAAACAGGCAGAAGAAATGGAAGACATAGCTTTATTAACGAACAGGAATTCCGCCATAACCAGTAGTGTTTAGTCAAGTAACTAAGGATTGTTCAGTTAATAGTTTGACTATTGCACTATTTGTAGTTTATGATGAAAAGACTTTTATCGATCATCAACAGCTGATCAATGGCTAAACAAATGTTAAATATAATTTGCAAGTTCAGATTATGCTATTCTTGTTTTGCTTTTAAACGTAAATGTTTCATGTTTATTTGCACACGAAATCTTAGAAATGGTCTAATTAATTGGTCTCATCTTAACTTGTAAAAAGACAGAGTATGAGAAATGAACTGATGATGAAAGACTTATAGATTTAAGTTCTTATATCACAGCTTTATTTATAGAATTATTTAAAGACATTTAAGGACACTAATGCAAAACGATAAAGGTAATTGATATAAATTACTACAAAATTGAAATAAACTATATATCTTTATTTATTTAGATGTGTTCAATTTGAGAACTTTTTTTTTACAAACATAACTTAAACAGCCATAAGGAATTTAATAAAACAAAATAGGCTATGCAATAAAACAATTTCAAGCTGTAAATTAAACAAATGAACAAGCAAACAACAATATATGAAAAGATACAATAAAGAACATTAAGTAACTAAGTTTAATTTTCAGCCGAGAATCTTGATTGTAATGCTGATAATAAAAATTCGCTCTCTTTAGTCCAAAGCCTTCTTTCAAGCAATCCACTTCTATTTCCATATCACGCACAGAAATTATCTGAAAAAAAATACAATGTAAATAAGTGAACTATATTCGAAATGATCAAAATTACTCAACATGGAAGATTGTATTCATATGTTACATTTGTAGGGATCACATGGTAGTCCTAAGCTGCAGGTTCGGACAAAGTTTCTTAGATTTCCTCGCAAAAGTCGAAGATGCGGATGTTGCAAATAGGCCTGACCACCTTTCACAATACAAGGAACTTCTTCACGTCAACACAATCCTCCATCAGGGTACCAATAATCACAGAATATAAATTTCGATGGCCTTGTGGATACAATGAAAAGACTTAACTTTTTACTATCACAACAATCTAACCTGGTTTAAACCAAGCCATGACAAGTTCTGGTCACGTCTCTTACTTGGTAAAGAAAGTAGAAACATTAAAAGGACTGTATTTAGGAAAATGTCTTTGTAATGTGACTTTATGATTTTGGCGGTGGAGAATGGATTCCTTACACCTCAGAAATATTTTGAAAGTCTTGTGCAAATCGTTTTGACATTCACAAATGAAAAATATATATTTAAAAAAAAACTATCAGATATGAAAAGGCTGAAATATTTATCAGTAAAAACCAAAAGCGGTAACAAGGAAAATTCCTCAAACCATTTTGCAGGAACTACCTCAGTATGTACTGCCACGCCTATTTAACTTTGTCAGCAATCTTGTCTTGTGTACCAATTTGAAAAGATTGTCTGTGTCCTGACAAGCCAGTGACAAACGATCACCAGAATGTGGAATACTGTTCTCCGGAACACTTTTCCCTCTGTCAAGTCCAGCGTTTTCAAGACAACATAATAACTTCCGTTGCTATTCCACCACAAGAGCGTGTGACGGTATTTTGCAGAGACTCGAACGATATCCACTTCAGATGATAGTCGTACCCACAAGGTCGGGTTACACATCCACATGGGATGAAAAACGGAACTGACTGGTCTAGTTCATTCTGGATCTTAGTTTGTGTCAGGTCCAGCAGGGGTAAAAGGTTTTCTTTTACATTGCAAAGAAACTGATTAAAGACTCCCAGCTTAAAGGAAGTCAAAGTAGGGCGGAGAAGGGATGCACCTCTGGCCACAATCTGATGAGCGTGCGCAACTGATTGGTCATTAGGCGCAACGTATAGTTTTTTCAAATTGGCGCATGCCATAAGTTCGCTGTCAAAGTTTACTCGAACTGGAATATTTATTAACGCCAGATCTTCTAGCTGTTTTAGGCCAGCGATTGCGTCAAAAATCTGGCTAGAGTCCCATTCAGGGTCTGTGTTTTCCAGCCGAAGTTTTCTTAAGTGGGAAAGGTGGGGCAGTAAAAATTGAGGTAATTGTGAAATGTGTAGGACATAATTGAATACAAATGGGTCCGGGGGAGGTTCCTCGTTACAGTTGTTTGTTTTTATCGATAAACATTTCAAACTTTGAATATTTGATAACGAGTTTCGATACATCAAGTTCACATTTGTAAACGTCAAATCAACTTCTTCAAGACGTTCGAAATATTGTAAAGGTGCAAGGTTCACAGGCCCAGACCCCCCCAAGAACTCGAGTGACAGAATCTCTACTGTTCTTAGCATAGCTCCACCGTCAAACCAAAAAGTCACATTAGAAGGACATTTCCCTAAGTAAATACATTTCAATGTTTCTACTTTCTTTAAACCAATTAAAAGATTTGACCAGAACTTAAAGTCGTCACTTGATCTAAGCCAGGTTTGGTCCCTGTATAGATCCATTGGCCGCAAATCTAGAACCTGCGTGCCATGCCTCATCATTGTATCCACAAGGCCGTCCATGTTTGTTATTCTGCAATTTTTCAGGGCGATCTTTTGCCAATTTGTGCGGCGTGACGCGATTGACCGCCACTGTTCGGACACCTGTGAAACCCTCATGATGTCCAAAGTTTCCAAATATGGCATCGTATTGAGCAATACTATTTGGGTTGTCCGTGCATCCATCGTATAGTTCTCCATCTCAGGATCCTGAAAAATATACAAACAATTATCAGCTATTGTGAGTTCATTGTTTGTTGTTCATATTAATACTATGAGGAAAAAGATACATATTGATTGTAGATTGATCAACCATTGTTTTTTGTTATATCAAAAAAGTATGGAATAAAATTAGATGACATTAAACATACCACAAAGACACATTCATACAAACTGTAAATAAATCAACACATAGCCAAAACCAAAGCAAACTTTCTTAGCAAAACAACAAGTTAATGAAAAATTAAACAAGAAATACGTTTTAAGACAATTGTATACTTAACCCTTGATTTTTACTAATTTGTACAAAAAGTGCCTGATAGTATCGACTTTGCAACAAACACATCCACTGTGAACTAATAAAATTTTGTACGAAAATAAGCACAATGGTGTTATGTTAATAAAAATATTTTTACTAAATTTTTCAAAAAAAGCTAAGATAAACATCAAACAGACAACAAGACACTTTCAAACAAAATATGAATACATCTGCACATAGCCAAAACCAAAGACAACTTTTTTTGCAAGAAAACTAAGCAAAACAACAACGATATTGTTTGATTAAAAACGAAGCTAGAAAAGCCGTATTTATTAATTTATCTTTGTATAATTAGTGCCCTTTCCCTATCGAATGAATTATTGTACATACTATACAATAAAACAAAGAGAGAGAGAGAGGGAGAGAACAGAGCCCCTAATTGGAACAAGTGATGTACTTATGCTACCCATATTTGATTCCACCCCCAACGCAATCTTTTTATTCACATTTAGTGCCATCACCCTTGACATAAAGTCTGCCAGACTCAACTTTATTACTGTATTAACAAAGTAAACGTTAAGAATAATATCTTACTGTGTCAGATTGTTAGGGTTGTATCCAGGAAAATAATTCTGATTACAAAATGTCTCTGCCCCAATTTACTAAACCTATTTCAAGCATAGGACAACAGACGATTAACGCATAACAGTAACACACGTGATAAGCATGTAACGTGTTTCATATTATCTTACAAATGAACAAGCTATGTGAATCCCCGAAAAATATGTTTCTATTTCCGATATAACGTTAGAATAGCACTATATTACCTAAACCCAGATAAGTATATTCTAACATAGACCTATGTTAACTAAAACTATACTAACACACAAATGATATAACTGCAATATTACACCAGCATACAAACTACAAGTCATAAAGTTGAACCTTGCCTACCTGAAGCATTGTTCTCAAGCAATACCTTGACATAGGAAAGTAAAAAAGTCAAGACAGAAACGGCAAATGGAAAGTTGAAAGTCATTTACAAGTAAAAATCTTTTTCGCCTTCGTTGCAAATTGCAAATATTCATCATAACATGATATAACAAACATTATATCCCTATTTCCATATTAAAACCATTTGAAGAGAACCATGGGTAATACATGGGTACAACATGACCTTTCCTGCAATAAGACAAAAACATACGAACACGTGCTTCACGAGAGACAAGTTCAGATTCATTGTATACCACGGGGGTTCTGCGATTTGGGTTTTAAATAAAATATTTCTGCTGACTCCAAATACAAATTTAACGTACTTGAAAATGAAATAGCACGTATTTGATACAGGACACCAAACTTAAAAATAAATTAAAGTTTTTCCTAATTGGAGATTAACGAAGAAAACCAAAGAACTGATGCCAAAATTAGAAAAAACCCGCTTAATAAGGCCACTCCTGAAATATAGTTATTCCCTTACGTGCCAACAAGGTCAGGAAAATATTATTTTAAACACCAATAGACTGATAAGAAATAAATTGTGAATTTTATATGCAAATAACGAGTAATATATTAAAGTTTGCTATTAGAAGAAAATAAGCAAATACTTATTCAGCTTTTGCTGTAGTCGAGAGATGATTACTCCCTGGCAATTATCATTGTTACTAATAAATAAACTATTTACATATAATCACAGAAAAACATCGCTTACAATATATAAAAAAAAGAAATGTCACACTCACTGTTAGCTGAAGAAAGCGTCTGTAAACTCTGCAAGATGTGCACGATGTGGTCAGTACGGACTCCAGGGTCTACTGTGATGATACCTGAAGTACGCACTCCCTGGACAAAAACCCTCCCCTCCCTCGCCTTCCCCACTCTAGCGCACTCTTCCAAATTCAAAATTCATTAAAGAAAATAATTGACAAATCTCTATTATTTTCAATGGTCCTTTTTTGTTTTTCAAAACCTAAAACTCTTATGCTTAGTATTTCTAAATCACTTCAATACTTCTCAAATTATATTTTTTACCTACACTATCTATTTCAAAGATTATTACATTTATGAATAACCACCCAATATATTTTTTGGGCATACAACATTTTTTTGTAATGAATCAAAAATCCACAAACGACCGATGATGCTTAGGTTCATGAATTTCAGTTCTAGTAATATTGGAAATCCCTTGTTTGACCAGAAGACAAAGATTTTTCTACAGAGGTTCCGTTTTCAATTACGGTATTTTATCAAATATTTTTTTGTTTTTAATTTAATTACTTGGTTATATATAAGTTTTAGTATTCCTTTTTTAGCGGATATGTTGAAAGGAATAAAACAAAACATTAAGTAAACTTAAAAAAGGTAATTTACACATTGAAGAACTCAAATTTCTTTACATATTCAATACAATAGGAATAGAACATTTAAGAACTATAATGTTGACATTTTATTAAACTTAATATTCAAGGAATTTATCATGAGGTACAGCACCTGAAAAACGAGAGTAGGAAAAACACGAACAAACAAGGCTTTTTAATCAAATCATACCAAGATAGACCTTAATGTGGGGCTTGTAATTGTTTCTTATTTTCCAACAGCTCAGTATTGGGTGACTCCCCTTTCGATGCTAATCTAAGTAAATTTTCCAAATGACACCCTGGTGAATTCTTTTATAAAGTTCATTTTATAGAACGATTGTCCGCATATACACGTTGTCATGTTGAGGGTGTAGTCGCTGTTCGTAGTTAGTGGTGGTCAAGGAATTCTTTAGAGATTCCAAGATTCTCGTTGATCATACGAACAAAAACACAGAGCTGAGCAAATGATTTGCCATCGCAACTTTCGTCAAAATCCATAGAAATATATTTGGTTGTCAAATGCTTATAAATTGCCTATGAGTTCAAATACTGTGCCATCTCGTCAATCCACCGCATTACTGTAGTTTTGAGAGAGAAAGCTATTTCGTCCAATAGTTTAGGCATTTCCAGATCGATTGTCTGTTATATTGCGAATGCAACTGTTTGCACAAAAATATTTTATCTCCACGTCATTCTACTTAATTATCTAAATAAATTAGGTTCTGATGGCTTCGAATATGAGTATTGTGTTTTCTAATATGACGTGAGCTTTCTTGTTGGAAAGTCTATACACGAGTCTGAACCTTCTGTGTTTTCCCAACCCTAATGATCTGAACTTAAGGTCCATGTATTTACTGTGCAGATTGTAGCCTCGAAATTTAGAAATTAAGCCTCTTCTCTCCGGGTTAATCTATAAACCTAAATCTAAATGAAGAAATATTTTTATATTTTTGCTAACTAGACACTTCAAGTGCGTACCACCCAGCCAACTTTCTCCTTGCTCCAGGTAAGTCGAGGGTAAAACATTTACAACCGAGCCTTCTTTGTTCGATAGCACTACCTGCCTTTGGAAGGAAAAAGAAATGTACTGTATATTCTTTACCATACACCTTTCATTCTCAAAAGTTTCTTCAAACTATTTGAACATTTTAACAAACAATTTCTTCATACAGCTTCAATGAAATTCGGTAACTTTATTGTATACGGATACCTATCAGATATAATCGAAGACATAGGTTACGTGAAAAATCGATTGTAAGTGTTCTATTGTATAACACTTATAGCTAAAACAATTAATAAAACAATGCGATTGCTAACATTTCTGGGGTTGCAAAGTTTTACACGTCTAAGCCTAACAGTTGTTGCCAGAAAATTGCAAATGTTACGATACTCTGAATTGTGTGATGCTTCGCAAGGGATTTCGTTTATATTTGTTAAATTGTTAAACAAATTGACTGATATAGTTTAGATAGATGGATAAACTGAAAGAGTTAAGAATGAGAATACTTTTTAAGAAACTAAACACAATAATAAAGATTTTTCGGGTGGACAATAAAGATTGCGTGTTATATAAATTCCAATCGGAAGCTTTAAGTTATTCAATGACAATGTTTTAGTGATTTACATTTGATAGAAGTCTCATTTGGTACATATCACCATTAACCCTGAGCAGTCTAGATGAGAGGTAAGTTATCATATTGTGATCTTAATTCTGTTTTATTAGGCACTTCATTCGGTCATTGTCAAATATTTTCGATATGTATCATAGCAATCTATGAAAATCTTAATATTAATTTCATACTTTGCAATGTACTGTGAATTCCTTGATCCAACGTCTGAGGTTCACTTATCATTGTTTCATTTATTCTGTTATTTCCGCCAAAATTTTTCTTCTTCTGAAAGCGTTTAACTTTAATGAGATAAATATTAACAAATAAAAAACGTATTCCCTTTAAAACTGTGACTTAAAATGTTCAATTGTTCCATTTATCGATTACTTTTAAGTCCATTAATTAGTAGCAATTATTAATAAAAAAATTTAATTATAGGTCAAAACTACAATTTACTTAATAATTATCGTTAAATTATAGACAATTTTTATTTAGCACAAAATAATCTACTAAGGACATTCAGTAATGCTTTAATTAGATACACGGTATATTTTTTATGAATCATGATGTATTATTTTTCCACCATAAAATTTTTAGTTTTCTAGGTTAAACGTAGGTCTCAGGCATATTAAGACAGACCCGAAGGTGTCTGTTTTTGTACAAATCATCGAAACCCTAAAAGCTAGTTGTTAAACACTTTTCTATCAATATTGATTTAATTCTAATTTATTCATAAATATAAAACGGAATAAAGGAAATAGTTCCAATTTATAGAAACTCTGATTATTTATAATGAAATTGTATAGACCTTATCTTAGTAACAATTACTAACTAAAGATAAAATCCACTAACATGATCCGGTACTCGTTACTTAATTGTGTTACTACAATATTTTTTTATAGAATTTTATGGTTAGTATAATAGGTTGATATAGATCCGGGACTCCTCGTTATCCTGAATAGGTTTTTTTACACGAAAGTCCACTTGTAACATTTTTACAAAAACATATAAAGGTGAGGTCATAGTAACATTGAATATACTTTTAAACCTTGTAATATTTTTGGTTTATTCTGTTCTCATAGGTATTTCTTTCTTAGTAGCCAAACTATTTGATCCTAGAAATTGCCTCGTTGCTTTAAATAAATTTGTTATTTTATGATTAATTATTAAACGTGATCAAATCAGGAATGTCTTTGTTGTCAATTAAGCTATGAATAAGAGCAGTTTTTATATCAGTGCTGCATTTTTTCGCTGATTATTAGGTTTGGGCAATTTTTGATTTTGTGGCATTGAATTTGATTTTATTGAAAAATATTTCGACAGTCCCACGCTATTTACTTAATAACAGCCATTAAGTCTACATTTATCAGAGTATTATAATTTGTAAGTTTGTCCGTACTTACATGTATGTGTTTCCTTTTCAGTGTGTTGGTCGTTGAAGTCTCCCAAGACCTCTATGAGTATATTAGAACATACTCTGGGGACCAAAACCATCTGAGGGACGCTGTGTCTCAGAAAACTCAAGCGAATCTCGAGGATGACTGAAGTTACTCTGCTTGCAAGCAACATCTAGATGAAAGGGATGACCTCCCTCTATCTGTTGCTGCACGGATGGCGTTTGGCTGTCGCCTACCCTAAGCTGCTTACAGCTAAGTCAATGACTGCTAACATACCGAATACAGACCAATACAAACTGCTAAAACTTAATTTCCATGGCCACATTTGCAATAGCATTGTAAAAGCCTCATTTTTTTCATCACAAAACTGAGAAATCAAGCACTAATCTAATTTTATCGACTTTATATTCATGATTTCTACTTGGGTTGATCGTAGATAGCCGATGTTTCTCCCCGACATGTAATGTAATGTTCATAGTATTTGTTTGTATTAATTTAGATAAATTGATGATGAATTGACTTACTGTGTTGGACATTGAGAACATATTGACAGAATATTAGGACTAAGTAAAGTTTTAGCAAAATAACAGTTTTATAATAATTGATTTTTATTTAATAATCAATTTTTACCAGTAGCTCTCTTTTTCGCTAGTTCGCAAATTATAGGTCACCAGTTTTTCTTAAGGCTATTTCTAAAATATTTTTAAGAAAACATTTTCTTAAAGCAACCTAATTTCCAAAAAACATCAATAGTTTTCACAAAAATATTTTAGTTTATTTCTGAATTTCGCCTAATTTTCTGAAACCATGGCTTTTTTTCAATTATTTCTCGAATTTTGCATATTTGTGAGTAAACACGCAACCACTGTGTGGGAGGAGGTTATGCAACTTGGGAAAAAATATTAAACTCAATGGACCTAATCAAAATAAAACGAGTGATAGTACTACAACAGCAAATGTTCAAAGTTGGGAGTGAGTGTACGAGGTAGGCGTGAAATACACCATCCCGCAGGCCACCACCACGCAATGACGAAATCTAACTGACTTGGTTCGGGTTGGAGATTGGAGAGAACCCTTTCCTCCAATAAGGTTTTAATAATAATTGTAATTTTATTCAGGATGGAGAGCAGAAAGAGGCTCAATGATAATCTGAGAATTATTGAATACTTACATTTTTCATTAAAAATTCATCAATTTAGAAGTACATATTAGGTGTGACCTTCTAGAAATATTTCGTTGTTTTTATCAAAACTAGAAACCTTTTCCCACGTGTTTCAATCGGTCTTTGAGATCTCAAACTAGATATAGAAAATTTTCATGTCCATAAAACATGACGAAGTTTCACTAATAAATTAATTCCTTGATGACATTAGACATTATATTTATATTATAGCTTTCCAATAATAATAACTTTGATTAGGGTATCAAATAAACGATATGGACAATAGTCATTCTTTTATTGCCTCTTTGAACCATTTGAAAGATGATCTGCTTAAACTATTTCAGAATTTCTAACCGTTCTTCCTAGGTACACGAATGTTGGGAGTTTCATTCAAACATTTACACAAATTACATTTTTTTAATTCTAGATCAATAGACAACATCATTTATTCAGTCATATCAATCATTATGTTTATTTTACCACCGAAGCATTCTCTCTGCTTCCAGGAAATTGTATCTTGAGCAGAGCAACAGGTCATTAGGAAGCAGGTCCCATCTCTCCTGACCCTGGCAAAAGGACCATGCAGGAAACTCCTCCTTGAGGAGATGGTCCCCTTTGAAGGTTTGGATATACCTCAGAATTTAATTAGTTATTTGCAACTAAAATGCAATTTTTAAATTTTGATGTGTAATGATATGTTTGTATGTGTATGTTTTGTATATAAAAATAAATTTCCTATAATATGGTATTTTTATTGATTCTAACCTCATACCTGAAGGGCAGTACAAAACATTGTTCTTTTTTCACTCTTTTATGTATACTATCGGTGTTAGCAGAATGCTGTCAAAGAATGGTAATGATAACAAACAGACTATGACACCAGGTATTGTGTTTGAATCGCTATAATTGGAACGTATCCTCTGAATCAGCTTATACCAATTCAAAATATCAATTCAAGTGGTTTTGTGTCTTCAATGCGTTAACAGTTATAATATAGTGTCTACATCACCATTATACAAAAGCGATATTAATGTTAAAAAATACAAAAATATTTCATAAATCATTTAAAACGCTTACAACCACGAATAAAATCAAGTAAATATTTGATTCTTCTTAAATATTACTTTAAAGTCATTTGAGTTTGGAAAAATATTTGAACTGACGGATGCTTGTAATTAATTAATAATTTCCAAAATGTGTTATGTAAACCAAATGGTTAAAATCAAGTGTCAAAATATTAATTAGTAATACTTAAATTCAAGAATGTCTCTATGAGAATGTTTTAATGACGTTTCATTCACCAAGGAGAAGGTCTAAAATATTTCTTTTTTGACCAAGTTATTTATAAATAAAGTCACATACAGTTGTGATATAAATTGTTTGGTACATCTTTTATGTTTTCCCAACATTAAACAGAGGTTGCATGTTACTGTCTACTATCTAGCCTACAGGTGACTTTAAAGACATGAAAAGGCTGACATGCACAGTATTGAAAACATAATGGCTTATGAGATAAATTTTTATTGTAGTATTCTTACCACAACACCAGTAATTAACAAACTATAAACAAATATTGGTAATATTGGTACCTCCTTAACATTAAAGAGAAAAGAATAAATATTTGAGAGGTCCCAAGCTGTATTCATCTTTTCTTTCACTCTTTAACTTAACTTTAATTTCTTGCTAAAGGTATGATGTTTAATTTTTTTTTTAAGGTATGCATTAAACTTACAACATTACAAGGACTTAAAGCATCCATTTTTAAAATTAAATAAATCAGTTGAATAATTTTTAATGGAACCGTCCTAAACAATTAAATTAGGCAGATAAATCAGGTCAGAGTGCAATAATGATTAAAGTACAATGCAATGGTAGATGGTCACATCCCTGAATCTTGGTGAAATCATTAACGCAAAGAAGTGATAACAATATCTAAAGCAAAGATAAAGATCCCATTTGATAAAATGAAGACATGAAACCAAAGTTTTAATTTATAATATAAAATATATGCAGGGGCTTAAGTGGTCTATTAATAATAAAAGCAATGGGAATACTTTATGGGTAGTTCAAAAACTAGCAAATGCCAGTCTGGCTGGTGCGGAGGGTTTAAAGGCCAGTAAGGATGAAAGATGACTATAATTTGGAGGGAGAGAGTTCCATGTTTGGAATATTAATATTCTCAATAAAACTTTCCTCATGCTAACTGTAATTGAAGTTTATAATTCAAAACCTATTTACCCAAGCCAAGAGAATTATTATTGTCACTTCACTGATATTTAGTAACTTTATAAAATTGACCTGCCTCACTTATTCTAATGAAAACAAGTTATTGCATAAAAAACAACAAACTTATTTACACACTCGAGTCTACAACCACTCCGGTTAAGTTGTCAATATTCCCAAGCAATATGGTGGCATTTAGATTTAATTTGACCACTAGTGGGCGGGGCTTCTGTAGCTCATCCCCTCTACGAAGGCGTGTGAGTATTTTCAATTTATATTTGTTTCAAATTCACCATGATGTCTTATCCGGCATAATATCCACAGTTACCCAACATAGATGCTGATTGTAACTACAAGGTTGGGTTTCACATTCACATAGGGTGAGAAATGGACAGTTCTAGGTCATTTTTTCATCCTTAACGTAACAGATAACGTAATTTTAAAACAACTAGTTTGGTTAAGGATAAATTAAATGTTGGATATTATAATAAAATCATCATTATGAGCGTTGAACTTAGTCCAAAGAGAATACTGTATGACTAGAATTTGGTTAATTATCTTAATTATTAAGGATAAAGGATATTTTTATTTTGAAACAAGTCTATGTCTTACATTGGTAAATTTTATATTATTACTAACCAGGCCTGGGTATTTTATTTTTGCTCCTCATTTTTTTATAAAATTTTGATTAATTTTGAATAAATGTATTGTGATTTGGCATAAATTCTTATTTTCATTCATTTAACAGTTTACTAGTTTATAATAAAATCATCATGATGAGCGTTGAACTTAGTTCAAAGAGAATACTGTATCTTAAAAGACACAAGTTTATTTCTGTGTCACTTTTTTTTAACCTATTTAAGAACCTTTTAATTATCAAAAAAAAAATTATGCATTGTACATATCTTTATGAAAACCTCCTTACTATTAAAAATTGTAATCCAAATTATGAATATATTTTTATCTATTGGTAAAAGTCATAAATTTAATTGTTGTATCCTTTCAAAGTGATTACGATTATTATATTATTTCAAAAATAATCATATTTTGATATTATTGAAAATCCATTTGTTTATATTTACATTATTCTATCTAATTGGTTGTATTTTATATTATTATTCATAGAGTTATGTTTTATTTATTATTGCTGTATATTTATTTACTGCTTAGAAAAGAACAACTCCTTTGGACAACAAGATGTGTTAATTTTAATTCAATAAAGTCATTATAAGTCATTACTTCCCAAACTGGTACCAAATCTTTTAAATATTTTTTCAATTAGACTAATGGCCGTTGTCCGAGTGTACCAGGACGTTATTTTGTATTCAAGCAAATCAGTACCATGTGGACATCCACACAAAAACTTAAAATTTAATTTAAAAATATTTTTGTAATATGAATATTTATGTATTAGGATTTTTTTCTTTTATTCACCTTTTTCTGAAATATCTTTCAACGTTAAACTTTTACCATTACCCTTTGATGAAAGTAGTTCATGTGTAGGTTCGAAACCGCATTCTACTCCTGGAACACAATATCCCGTATTTTTGACTTTTATATTCCTGCCCACAGAACTGCAACACATATTCCTTGAGCAACACTCTCTGGAACTCTCTCCCTCCTAATTTCAACCATATTTCATCCTTAGGCTCTTTCCGAACCCTTCTCCCCGGCATTACAGGCGTCTCCTAGTTTGGCAACGGATTCGTCAATAATTTTGATTTATAATAGTCCACTTAAGCCCCTCAAGATATTTCATATTATAAATTAAAACGTTCAGATCATGTCTTCATTATATCACATGGTTCTTTACATAAAATTTAGTGTCTCTATCTTAAACATCGGACTCTAAAAAACTTACACAGACAGGCACAAAAGTAAAAATTTAAGCTTCCAATTTGAAAAAAAAAAAATCCCTCAAACAGATACATTGCTTTGTCTATTTAAAATTAGTTCATGGTTGGAATACTTAAATTGTCCAAATGAAACAACCACTCAAATGTGGTTGTCAATATTCCTAAGAAATATGGTGGCATTCAGATTTGACCACTAGTGGGCGGGGCTTCTGTAGCTCCTCCCCTCTACGAAGGCGTGTCAGTATTTTCAATAAATGACATCATGGAAGGCATCCTGTTGTTCATACAATCATCCATATGTTCATTCGAACTGTTTACCAAATCCATAATAATGTAGGTAGAACAATCAGATATGCTGAAATTTATTTAGAAATAATTTGATACCCGCATAACAAAAGTTTGTTGGGGCATACTCTTATATGCTTTATTTAAAACTTTGTTATTATATATAGTTATCTGTGATTTTGAATAGGCTATTAAAGGTAAAAAAAAAAAAAAAACTTCGTTAAAAAGTAAATAATTAAGCATCAAAATACGACAATTCATTATAAAAATTATATTGAGTTAAAAAATTCAATTTTAATCATCATGATTAAGAAAATCATTAGTTTGCCAAATAATTTTTACAGCCCAATATACTTTCATACTTTCAGTCGTTTACACCATTAGTATTACCTTTGTGAATGTATTTACATGCGTATCACATATTATGTTGGAAAAATTGTTAAACTAATTACAGAATTTCTTTCTATAAGGATATTTATATAGAGTACCATGAGCGTTGAAATTAAATCAAAGAGAAAATTCTGGAATTTAAAAGGACAAATAATTTCTATGGAGAAAAACAGGCAGAAGAAATGGAAGACATAGCTTTATTAACGAACAGGAATTCCGCCATAAGCAGTAGTGTTTAGTCAAGTAACTAAGGATTGTTCAGGTAATAGTTTGACTATTGCATTATTTGTAGTTTATAATGAAAAGACGTTTATCGATCATCAACAGCTGATCAATGGCTAAACAAATGTTAAATATAATTTGCAAGTTCAGATCATGCTATTCTTGTTTTGCTTTTAAACGTAAATGTTTCATGTTTATTTGCAGACGAAATCTTAGAAATGATCTAATTAATTGATCTCATCTTAACTGGTAAAAAGAGTATGAGAAATGAACTGATGATGAAAGACTTATAGATTTAAGTTCTTATAACACAGCATTATTTATAGAATTATTTAAAGGCATTTAAGGAAACTAATGCAAAACGATAAAGCTAATTGATATAAATTACTACAAAATTGAAATAAACTATAAATCTTTATTTATTTAGATGTGTTCAATTTGAGAACCTTTTTTTTTACAAACATAACTTAATTAACTATAAGGAATTTAATAAAACAAAATAGGCTATGCAATAAAACAATTACAAGCTGTAAATTAAACAAATGAACAAGCAAACAACAATATATGAACAGATACAATAAAGAACATTAGGTAACTAAGTTTAATTTTCAGCCGAGAATCTTGATTGTAATGCTGATAATAAAATTCGCTCTCTTTAGTCCAAAGCCTTCTTTCAAGCAATCCACTTCTATTTCCATATCACGCACAGAAATTATCTGAAAAAAAATACAATGTAAGTAGTGTTAGTTTGGGTGTTCTGGCACACCGATATGGACCAATCAGAGAGCTCCATTTGGCCCCGCCCCTTTACCCCCACCCTACCCCTAGGCCACGCCCCCTTTACCCCCACCCTACCCTAGGCCACGCCCCTTTACCCCCTCCTCACCCCCACCCCTCTCCACCCTATCCTAACCAGCCAATGGCAGGGCTTGACGGCCATTTTGACCACGCCCCTTACCCCCACCCCGCCCTTATAAACAAAATGGAGACCCTTTAGACCACGCCCCTTACCCCCACCCCGCACTTTCATCCGCCATTTTGTTCCCCCACCCCCTTTTATCCGCCATTTTGTCTTCTAATTCCCAATCTCCTCACCAGATAGCGCCTTATATCATAACCTTATCTATATATAACCACACTTGATGAACTAAATGACCGCTAGAGTGCGCCACCTTTATAACCTTCTTCATATATAACCTCATAGTAATAATAACAAACAATATGGCCGCTCTATTTATATCCTTACTAGTTTATAACCATAACTTTCATCCGCCATTTTGTTCCCCCACCTCCTTACATAACCGCCATCCCTGAACACCCTTTAATTCCCAATCTCCTCACCAGATAGCGCCTTATATCATAACCTTACCTATATATAACCACACTTGATGAACTAAATGACCGCTAGAGTGCGCCACCTTTATAACCTTCTTCGTATATAACCTCATAATAATAATAACAAACAATATGGCCGCTCTATTTATATCCTTACTAGTTTATAACCATAACTTTCATCCGCCATTTTGTTCCCCCACCTCCTTACATAACCGCCATCCCTGAACACCCTTTAATTCCCAATCTCCTCACCAGATAGCGCCTTATATCATAACCTTATCTATATATAACCACACTTGATGAACTAAATGACCGCTAGAGTGCGCCACCTTTATAACCTTCTTCATATATAACCTCATAATAATAATAACAAACAATATGGCCGCTCTATTTATATCCTTACTAGTTTATAACCATAACTTTCATCCGCCATTTTGTTCCCCCACCTCCTTACATAACCGCCATCCCTGAACACCCTTTAATTCCCAATCTCCTCACCAGATAGCGCCTTATATCATAACCTTACCTATATATAACCACACTTGATGAACTAAATGACCGCTAGAGTGCGCCACCTTTATAACCTTCTTCATATATAACCTCATAATAATAACAAACAATATGGCCGCTCTATTTATATCCTTACTAGTTTATAACCATATCGGAAACTAAATGTAAACAAAAATATTATTTGTAAACATTAATGCCTGGTGGTTTTAAATTCGCTGAATGCCAACAAAAAATAAATGATACATTCCAAGGAAAAATCATGAACATTAAGAAAGATGAAATCATGACAAAACAAATCCCGAACATTGCGCAAGAAAGAAGCAATGAGCAATTTGAAAGGCAAATTCATTTAAATCATGAATTGGAATCTAAACTTCATTTGAGCCAAGTCATATGTCCGAATAGATTAAAAATATCAGAAATTCAAAATTACCCTCAAAGTAATTCAGACTTATTTAGTAGTTTACCAAAATACCCTCCTTCCCGAAGCTATCCTCCAAATGTTAAGAGGCCACCTACACTTTTTCTACAGGCAAAGCAAAGCAAAGACAAAATCATAGCAGTATGGAATCTCAGGTCTGGCGACCAGCAACCAGAAAACATACATAAATACCAAATTTTTTGTTTTGAACAAAAAATTGAGTTAAAAAACAAGAGTTTTGAGAGCCATAGCTGGTGGAACAGATTGGGAGATATGATGGGACTAACTCTGCCTATGGCATGTTATTTGGAAGCGTCTCCTGGTGTACTTGTACCAGGTACGAAGTATTTCTTCACTGTCAGAGCAGTTGATATGCAAAATCAAAAAGGAGATTTCAGTGATCCTGTCTGCGTTATCTGGGGTGCTACAAAATAGAAAAAGTATTCTATTTTTCTTTTTTTTTATATATATATATATATATATATTTCATGAAAACAATTTTAAAAAAAAGGATTGTTAAAATTATCAAAAATAATATGTATTGTCATGATTGGTGTTATTCACGATTTAATATGTTTATATTAGTTTATTTACAATTAGGGAAGGGAGGACAGACTTCATAAAGTACATATGACAGTTTATTTTAAAATTTAATACGAGACATCCCAAGGTTTTTGCCCTGTTTGCGTTCTTAATGCATTTGTATACAAAAAAAGTTATTCTTTAACCGTTTCACTTCAATTATGCCTTACAAAAACTAATAAAAATTAAGATTTAAATTCAGCGCAAAATATCATTCCATAATTTTAGTTTAAATAAAATTCTGGAGTTAAATTGTTTGCTGAATCAATGAGGAATACAAGTCGTATAGGTTATGAGGAGCAGCTAAGTGGGGAACATGTATTGAAAAATAATCCTTACAATTACCAACACAGAATGATCATATAAAATTATTTGTTACTAATTTTTACATTAATTTCTCATTGTGAAACGGTTAAAGAATAACTTTTTTTGTATACAAATGCATTAAGAACGCAAACAGGGCAAAAACCTTGGGATGTCTCGTATTAAATTTTAAAATAAACTGTCATATGTACTTTATGAAGTCTGTCCTCCCTTCCCTAACTGTAAATAAACTAATATAAACATATTAAATCGTGAATAACACCAATCATGACAATACATATTATTTTTGATAATTTTAACAATCCTTTTTTTTAAAATTGGTTTCATGAAATATATATATATATATATATATATATAAAAAAAAAGAAAAATAGAATACTTTTTCTATTTTGTAGCACCCCAGATAACGCAGACAGGATCACTGAAATCTCCTTTTTGATTTTGCATATCAACTGCTCTGACAGTGAAGAAATACTTCGTACCTGGTACAAGTACACCAGGAGACGCTTCCAAATAACATGCCATAGGCAGAGTTAGTCCCATCATATCTCCCAATCTGCTCCACCAGCTATGGCTCTCAAAACTCTTGTTTTTTAACTCAATTTTTTGTTCAAAACAAAAAATTTGGTATTTATGTATGTTTTCTGGTTGCTGGTCGCCAGACCTGAGATTCCATACTGCTATGATTTTGTCTTTGCTTTGCTTTGCCTGTAGATAAAGTGTAGGTGGCCTCTTAACATTTGGAGGATAGCTTCGGGAAGGAGGGTATTT
This sequence comes from Acanthosoma haemorrhoidale, assembly GCA_930367205.1. NCBI lineage: Eukaryota > Metazoa > Arthropoda > Insecta > Hemiptera > Acanthosomatidae > Acanthosoma > Acanthosoma haemorrhoidale. The sequence continues at coordinate 4,055,438 of OV884013.1, forward strand.
TGGTAAACTACTAAATAAGTCTGAATTACTTTGAGGGTAATTTTGAATTTCTGATATTTTTAATCTATTCGGACATATGACTTGGCTCAAATGAAGTTTAGATTCCAATTCATGATTTAAATGAATTTGCCTTTCAAATTGCTCATTGCTTCTTTCTTGCGCAATGTTCGGGATTTGTTTTGTCATGATTTCATCTTTCTTAATGTTCATGATTTTTCCTTGGAATGTATCATTTTTTTTTTGTTGGCATTCAGCAAATTTAAAACCACCAGGCATTAATGTTTACAAATAATATTTTTGTTTACATTTAGTTTCCGATATGGTTATAAACTAGTAAGGATATAAATAGAGCGGCCATATTGTTTGTTATTATTATGAGGTTATATATGAAGAAGGTTATAAAGGTGGCGCACTCTAGCGGTCATTTAGTTCATCAAGTGTGGTTATATATAGGTAAGGTTATGATATAAGGCGCTATCTGGTGAGGAGATTGGGAATTAAAGGGTGTTCAGGGATGGCGGTTATGTAAGGAGGTGGGGGAACAAAATGGCGGATGAAAGTTATGGTTATAAACTAGTAAGGATATAAATAGAGCGGCCATATTGTTTGTTATTATTATTATGAGGTTATATATGAAGAAGGTTATAAAGGTGGCGCACTCTAGCGGTCATTTAGTTCATCAAGTGTGGTTATATATAGATAAGGTTATGATATAAGGCGCTATCTGGTGAGGAGATTGGGAATTAAAGGGTGTTCAGGGATGGCGGTTATGTAAGGAGGTGGGGGAACAAAATGGCGGATGAAAGTTATGGTTATAAACTAGTAAGGATATAAATAGAGCGGCCATATTGTTTGTTATTATTATTATGAGGTTATATACGAAGAAGGTTATAAAGGTGGCGCACTCTAGCGGTCATTTAGTTCATCAAGTGTGGTTATATATAGGTAAGGTTATGATATAAGGCGCTATCTGGTGAGGAGATTGGGAATTAAAGGGTGTTCAGGGATGGCGGTTATGTAAGGAGGTGGGGGAACAAAATGGCGGATGAAAGTTATGGTTATAAACTAGTAAGGATATAAATAGAGCGGCCATATTGTTTGTTATTATTACTATGAGGTTATATATATATGAAAAAGGTTATAAAGGTGGCGCACTCTAGCGGTCATTTAGTTCATCAAGTGTGGTTATATATAGGTAAGGTTATGATATAAGGCGCTATCTGGTGAGGAGATTGGGAATTAAAGGGTGTTCAGGGATGGCGGTTATGTAAGGAGGTGGGGGAACAAAATGGCGGATGAAAGTTATGGTTATAAACTAGTAAGGATATAAATAGAGCGGCCATACTGTTTGTTATTATTACTATGAGGTTATATATGAAGAAGGTTATAAAGGTGGCGCACTCTAGCGGTCATTTAGTTCATCAAGTGTGGTTATATATAGATAAGGTTATGATATAAGGCGCTATCTGGTGAGGAGATTGGGAATTAGAAGACAAAATGGCGGATAAAAGGGGGTGGGGGAACAAAATGGCGGATGAAAGTGCGGGGTGGGGGTAAGGGGCGTGGTCTAAAGGGTCTCCATTTTGTTTATAAGGGCGGGGTGGGGGTAAGGGGCGTGGTCAAAATGGCCGTCAAGCCCTGTCATTGGCTGGTTAGGATAGGGTGGGGAGGGGTGGGGGGTGAGGAGATGGTAAAGGGGCGTTGCCTAGTAGGGGTGGGGGTAAAGGGGGCGTGGCCTAGGGTAGGGTGGGGTAAAGGGGGCGTGGCCTAGGGGTAGGGTGGGGGTAAAGGGGCGGGGCCAAATGGAGCTCTCTGATTGGTCCATATCGGTGTGCCAGAACACCCAAACTAACACTACTAATGTAAATAAGTGAACTATATTCGAAATGATCAAAATTACTCAACATGGAAGATTGTATTCATATGTTACCTTTGTAGGGATCACATGGTAGTCCTAAGTTGCAGGTCCGGACAAAGTTTCTTTGGATTTCCTCGCAAAAGTCGAAGATGTGGATGTTGCAAATAGACCTGACCACCTTTCACAATACAAGGAACAATCCTCCATCAGGGTACCAATAATCACAGAATAGAAATTTCGATATTTTTTTCTGTGGATACAATGAAAAGACTTAACTTTTGACTATCACAACGATCTAACCTGGTTTAAACCAAGCCATGACAAGTTCTGGTCACGTCTCTTACTTGGTAAAGAAAGTAGAAACATTAAAAGACTGTATTTAGGAAAATGTCTTTGTAATGTGACTTTATGATTTTGGCGGTGGAGAATGGATTCCTTACACCTCAGAAATATTTTGAAAGTCTTGTGTATATCGTTTTGACATTCACAAATGAAAATATATATTTCGAAAAAAACTATCAGATATGAAAAGGCTGAAATATTTATGTGCAGAAACTCGAACGATATCCACTTTAGATGATAGTCGTACCCACAAGGTCGGGTTACACATCCACATGGGATGAAAAACGGAACTGACTGGTCTAGTTCATTCTGGATCTTAGTTTGTGTCAGGTCCAGCAGGGGTAAAAGGTTTTCTTTTACATTGCAAAGAAACTGATGAAAGACTCCCAGCTTGAAGGAAGTCAAAGTAGGGCGGAGAAGGGATGCACCTCTGGCCACAATCTGATGAGCGTGCGCAACTGATTGGTCATTAGGCGCAACGTATAGTTTTTTCAAATTGGCGCATGCCATAAGTTCGCTGACAAAGTTTACTCGAACTGGAATATTTATTAACGCCAGATCTTCCAGCTGTGTTAGGCCAGCGATTGCGTCAAAAATCTGGCTAGAGTCCCATTCAGGGTCTGTGTTTTCCAACCGAAGTTTTCTTAAGTCGGAAAGGTGGGGCAGTAAAAATTGAGGTAATTGTGAAATGTGCAGGACATAATTGAATACAAATGGGTCCGGGGGAGGTTCCTCGTTACAGTTGTTTGTTTTTATCGATAAACATTTCAAACTTTGAATATTTGATAACGAGTTTCGATACATCAAGTTTACATTTGTAAACGTCAAATCAACTTCTTCAAGACGTTCGAAATATTGTAAAGGGGCAAGGTTCACAGGCCCAGACCCCCCCAAGAACTCGAGTGACAGAATCTCTACTGTTCTTAGCATAGCTCCACCGTCAAACCAAAAAGTCACATTAGAAGGACATTTCCCTAAGTAAATACACTTCAATGTTTCTACTTTCTTTAAACCAATTAAAAGATTTGACCAGAACTTAAAGTCGTCACTTGATCTAAGTCAGGTTTGGTCCCTGTATAGATCCATCGGCCGCAAATCTAGAATCTGCGTGCCATGCCTCATCATCGCATCCACAAGGCCGTCCATGTTTGTTATTCTGCAATTTTTCAGGGCGATCTTTTGCCAATTTGTGCGGCGTGACGCGATTGACCGCCACTGTTCGGACACCTGTGAAACCCTCATGATGTCCAAAGTTTCCAAATATGGCATCGTATTGAGCAATACTATTTGGGTTGTCCGTGCATCCATCGTATAGTTCTCCATCTCAGGATCCTGGAAAATATACACACAATTATCAGCTATTGTGAGTTCATTGTTTGTTGTTCACATTAATACTATGAGGAAAAAGATACATATTGATTGTAGATTGATCAACCATTGTTTTTTGTTACATCAAAAAAGTATGGAATAACATTAGATGACATTAAACATACCACAAATACACTTTCATACAAACTGTAAATACATCAACACATAGCCAAAACCAAAGCAAACTTTCTTAGCAAAACAACAAGTTAATGAAAAATTAAACAAGAAATACGTTTTAAGAATATTGTATACTTAACCCTTGATTTTGACTAATTTGTACAAAAAGTGCCTGATAGTATCGACTTTGCAACAAACACATCCACTGTGAACTAATAAAATTTTGTACGAAAATAAGCACAATGGTGTTATGTTAATAAAATTATTTTTACTAAATTTTTCAAAAAAAGCTAAGATAAACATCAAACAGATAACAAGACACTTTCAAACAAAATATAAATACATCTGCACATAGCCAAAACCAAAGACAACTTTTTTTGCAAGAAAACTAAGCAAAACAACAACGATATTGTTTGATTAAAAACGAAGCTAGAAAAGCCGTATTTATTAATTTATCTTTGTATAATTAGTGCCCATTCCCTATCGAATGAATTATTGTACATACTATACAATAAAACAAAGAGAGAGAGAGAGAGGAAGAGAACAGAGCCCCTAATTGGAACAAGTGATGTACTTATGCTACCCATATTTGATTCCACCCCCAACGCAATCTTTTTATTCACATTTAGTGCCATCACCCTTGACATAAAGTCTGCCAGACTCAACTTTATTACTGTATTAACAATGTAAACGTTAAGAATAATATCTTACTGTGTCAGATTGTTAGGGTTGTATCCAGGAAAATAATTCTGATTACAAAATGTCTCTGCCCCAATTTACTAAACCTATTTCAAGCATAGGACAACACACGATTAACCCATAACAGTAACACACGTGATAAGCATGTAACGTGTTTCATATTATCTTACAAATGAACAAGCTATGTGAATCCACGAAAAATATATTTCTATTTCCGATATAACGTTAGAACAGCATTATATTACCTAAATCCAGAGAAGTATATTCTAACATAGACCTATGTTAACTAAAACTATAATAACACACAAATCATATAACCGCAATATTACACCAGCATACAAACTACAAGTCATAAAGTTGAAACTGGCTTACCTGAAGCATTGTTCTCAAGCAATACCTTGACATAGGAAAGTAAAAAAGTCAAGACAGAAACGGCAAATGGAAAGTTGAAAGTCATTTACAGGTAAAAATAATTTTTACCCTCGTGGCCAAACGCAAATATACATCATAACAAACATTATATCCCTATTTCTATATTGGATACATTTGAAGAGAACCATTGGTAATACATGGGTACAACATGACCTTTCCTGCAATAAGACAAAAACATACGAACACGTGCTTCACGAGAGACAAGTTCAGATTCATTGTACACCACGGGGGTTCTGCGTTTTGAGTATTAAATGAAATATTTCTGCTGACTCCAAATACAAATTTAACATACTTGAAAATGAAATAGCACGTATTTGATACAGGACACTAAACTTACGGTTGGGAAAAATAAATTTAAGTTTTTCCTAAATAGAGATTAGCTAAGAAAACCAAAGAACTGATGCCAAAATTAAAAAAAAAAAACCGCGTAATAAGGCCACTCCTGAAATATAGTTATTCCCTTACGTGCCAGCAAGGTCAGGAAAATATTATTTTAAAGACAAATGAAAAATAAATTGTGAATTTTATATGCAAATAACGAGTAATATATTAAAGTTTGCTATTAGAAGACAAATAAGCAAATAATTATTCAGCTTTTGCTGTAGTCGAGAGATGATTACTCCCTGGCAATTATCATTGTTACTAATAAATAAACTATTTACATAAAATCACAGAAAAACATCGCTTACAATATATAAAAAAAAGAAATGTAACACTCACTGTTAGCTGAAGAAAAGCGTCTGTAAACTCTGCAAGATGTGCACGATGTGGTCAGTACGGACTCCAGGGTCTACTGTGATGATACCTGAAGTACGCACTCCCTGGACAAAAACCCTCCCCTCCCTAGCCTTCCCCACTCCAGCGCACTCTTCCAAATTCAAAATTCATTAAAGAAAATAATTGACAAATCTCTATTATTTTCAATGGTCCTTTTTGGTTTTTCAAAACCTAAAACTCTTATGCTTAGTAGTTCTAAATCACTTCAATACTTCTCAAATTATGTTTTTTACCTACACTATCTATTTCAATGATTATTACATTTATGAATAACCACCCAATATATTTTTTGGGCATACAACATTTTTTTGTAATGAATCAAAAATCCGCAAACAACCAATGATGCTTAGGTTCAAGAATCTCAGTTCTAGTAATATTGGAAATCCCTTGTTTGACCAGAAGACAAAGATTTTTCTACAGAGGTTCCGTTTCCAATTACGGTATTTTATCAGCTAGCTACCTAAAATACTTATAATATTTGCTGTAAACTTAAAAAAGGTAATTTACAAATTGAAGAACTAAAATTTCTTTACATACTCAATACAATAGGAATAGAACATTTAAGAAATATAATGTTGACATTTTATTAAACTTAATATTCACGGAATTTGTCCTGAGGTACAGCACCTGAAAAACGAGAGTAGGAAAAACACGAACAAACAAGGCTTTTTAATCAAATCATACCAAGATACACCTTAATGTGGGGCTTGTAATTGTTTCTTATTTTCCAACAGCTCAGTGTTGGGTGACTCCCCTTTCGATGCTAATCTAAGTAAATTTTCCAAATGACACCCTGGTGAATTCTTTTATAAAGTTCATTTTACAGAACGATTGTTCGCATATACACGTTGTCATGTTAAGGGTGTAGTCACTGTTCGTAGTTGGCGGAGGTCAAGGAATTCTTCAGAGATTCCAAGATTCTCGTTGATCATACGAACGAAAACACAGAGCTGAGCAAATGATTTGCCATCGCAACTTTAGTCAAAATCCATAGAAATATATTTGGTTGTCAAATGCTTATAAATTGCCTATGAGTTCAAATACTGTGCCATCTCGTCAATCCACCGCATTACTGTAGTTTTGAGAGAGAAAGCTATTTCGTCCAATAGTTCAGGCATTTCCAGATCGATTGTCAGTTATATTGCGAATGCAACTGTTTGCACAAAAATATTTTATCTCCACGTCATTCTACTTAATTATTTAAATAAATTAGGTTCTGATGGCTTCGAATATGAGTATTGTGTTTTCCAATATGACATGAGCTTTCTTGTTGGAAAGTCTATACACGAGTCTGAACCTTCTGTGTTTTCCCAACCCTAATGATCTGAACTTAAGGTCCATGTATTTACTGTGCAGATTGTAGCCTCGAAATTTAGAAATTAAGCCTCTTCTATCCGGGTTCATCAATAAATCTAAACCTGAATGAAGAAATATTTTTATATTTTTGCTAACTAGACACTTCAAGTGCGTACCACCCAGCCAACTTTCTCCTTGCTCCAGGTAAGTCGAGGGTAAAACATTTACAACCAAGCCTTCTTTGTTCGATAGCACTACCTGCCTTTGGAAGGAAAAAGAAATTTACTGTATATTCTACACCATTAGTTTCTTCAAAACATTCGAACATTTTAACAAACAATTTCTTCATACAGCTTCAATGAAATTCGGTAACTTTATTGTATACTGATACCTATCAGTTATAATCGAAGACATAAGTTCGGTGAAAAATCGATTGTATGTTGTATATTGTATAACACTTATAGCTAAAACAATTAATAAAACAATGCAATTGCTAACATTTCTGGGGTTGCAAAGTTTTACACGTCTAAGCCTAACAGTTGTTGCCAGAAAATTGCAAATATTACGATACTCTGAATGGTGCGATGCTTCGCAAGGGATTTCGTATATATTTGTTAAATTGTTAAACAAATTGACCGATATAGTTCAGATAGATGGATAAACTGAAAGAGTTTAGAATGAGAATACCTTTTAATAAACTAAACCCAATAATAAAGATTTTTAGGGTGAACAATAAATATTGCGTGTTATATAAATTCCAATCGGAAGCATTAAGTTATTTAATGACAATGTTTTAGTGATTTACATTTGATAGAAGTCTCATTTGGTACATATCCACGATTAACCCTGAGCAGTCTAGATGAGAGGTAAGTTATCATATTGTGATCTTAATTCTGTTTTATTAGGCACTTCATTCGGTCATTGTCTAATATTTTCGATATGTCCCATAGCAATCTATGAAAATCTTAATATTAATTTCATACTTTGCAATGTACTGTGAATTCCTTGATCCAACGTCCGAGCTTCACTTATCATTGTTTAATTTATTCTGTTATTTCCGCCAAAATTATTCTTCTTCTGAAAGCGTTTAACTTTAATGAGCTAAATATTAAGAAATAAAAACGTATTCCCTTTAAAACTGTGACTTAAAATGTTCAATTGTTCCATTTATCGATTACTTTTAAGTCCATTAATTAGTAGCAATTATTAATAAAAAAATTAATTATAGGTCAAAACTACAATTTACTTAATAATTATCGTTAAATTATAGACAATTTTTATTTAACACAATCTAATCTACAAAAGACATTCAGTAAAAATTTAATTAGATACACGGTATATTTTTTATTAATCATGATGTAAAACTTTTCCACCATATAATTTTCAGTTCTCTAGGTTAAACGTAGGTCTCAGGCATATTAAGACAGACCCGAAGGTGTCAGTTTTTGTACAAAGTATCAAAACCCTAAAAGCTAGTTGTTAAACACTTTTCTATCAATATTTATTTAATTCTAGTTTATTCATAAATATAAAACGGAATAAAGAAAATAGTTCCATTTTATAGAAACTCTGATTATTTATAATGAAATTGTATAGACCTTATCTTAGTAACAATTACTAACTAAAGATAAAATCCACCAGCATGATCCAGTACTCGTTACTTAATTGTGTTACTACAATATTTTTTTATGGGATTTTATGGTTAATATAATAGGTTGATATAGATCCGGGACTCCTCGTTATCCTGAATAGGTTTTTTTACATGAAAGTCCACTTGTAACATTTTTACAAAAACATATAAAGTTGTGGTCATGGAAACATTGAATATACTTTTCAACCTTGTAATATATTTGGTTTATTCTGTTCTTATAGGTATTTCTATCTTAGTAACCAAACTATTTGATTCTAGAAATTGCCACCTTGCTTTAAATAAATTTGCTATTTTATGATTAATTATTAAACATGTTCAAATCAAGAATGTCTTTGTTGTCAATTAAGCTATAAATAAGAGCAGTTTCTATATAAGTGCTGCATTTTTTCGCTGATTATTAAGTTTGGGCAATTTTTGATTTTGTGACATTGAATTTGATTTAATTGAAAAATATTTCGACAGTCCCACTCTATTTACTTAATGACAGCTATTAAGTCTACATTTATCAGAGTATTTTAATTTGTAAGTGTGTTGGTCGTCGAAGTCTCCCAAGACCTCTATGAGTATATTAGAACATACTCGGGGGACCGAAACCATCTGAGGGACGCTGTGTCTCAGAAAATTCGAGCGATTCTCGAGGATGATGGAGTAACTCTGCTTGCAAGCAACATCTAGATGAAAGGGATGACCTGCCTCTATCTGTTGCTGCACGGATGGCGTTTGGCTGTCGCCTACCCTAAGCTGCTTACAGCTAAGTCAATGACTGCTAACATACCGAACACAGACCAATACAAACTGCTAAAACTTAATTTCCATGGCCACATTTGCAATAGCATTGTAAAAGCCTCATTTTTTTCATCACAAAACTGAGAATTCAAGCACTAATCTAATTTTATCGACTTTATATTCATGATTTCTACTTGGGTTGATCGTAGATAGCCGATGTTTCTCCCAGACATGTAATGTAATGTTCATAGTATTTGTTTGTATTAATTTAGATAAATTGATGATGAATTGACTTGCTGTGTTGGACATTGAGAACATATTGACAGAATATTAGGCCTAAGTAAAGTTTTAGCAAAATAACAGTTTTATAATAATTGATTTTTATTTAATAATCAATTTTTACCAGTAGCTCTCTTTTTCGCTAGTTCACAAATTATAGGTCACCTGTTTTTCTTAAGGCTATTTATAAAATATTTTTAAGAAAACATTTTCTTAAAGCAACCTGATTTCCAAAAAACATCAATAGTTTTCATACAATAAATATTTTAGTTTATTTCTGAATTTCGCCTAATATTCTGAAAACATGGCTTTTTTTCAATTATTCCTCGAATTTTGCATATTTGTGAGTAAACACGCAACCACTGTGTGGGAGGAGGTTATGCAACTTGGGAAAAAATATTAAACTCAATGGACCTAATCAAAATAAAACGACTGATAGTACTACAACAGCAAAAGTTCAAAGTTGGGAGTGAGTGTACGAGGTAGGCGTGAAATACTCCATCCCGCACGCCACCACCACGCAATGACGAAATCTAACTGACTTTGTTCCGGTTGGAGATTGGAGAGAACCCTTTCCTCCAATAAGGTTTTAATAATAATTGTAATTTTATTTAGGATGGAGGGCAGAAAGAGGATCAATGATGATCCGAGAATTATTGAATACTTACATTTTTCATTAAAGATTCATCAATTTAGAAGTACATATTAGGTGTGACCTTCTAGAAATATTTCGTTGGTTTTATCAAAACTAGAAACCTTTTCCCACGTGTTTCTATCGGTCTTTGAGAGCTCCAACTAGATATAGAAAATTTTCATGTCCATAAAACATGACGAAGTTTCACTAATAAATTAATTCCTTGATGACATTAGACATTATATTTATATTATAGCTTTCCAATAATAATAATTTTGATTAAGGTATCAAATAAACGATATGGACAATAGTCATTCTTTTATTGCCCCTTTGAACCATTTGAAAGATGATCTTCTTAAACTATTTCAGAATTTCTAACCGTTCTTCCTAGGTACACGAATGTTGGGAGTCTCATTCAAACATTTACACAAATTACATTTTTTTAATTCTAGATCAATAGACAACATCATTTATTCAGTCATATCAATCATTATGTTTATTTTACCACCGAAGCATTCTCTCTGCTTCCAGGAAATTGTATCTCGAGCAGAGCAACAGGTCATTAGGAAGCAAGTCCACTCTCTCCTGACCCTGGCAAAAGGACCATGCAGGAAACTCCTCCTTGAGGAGATGGTCCCCTTTGAAGGTTCGGATATACCGCAGACGTTAATTAGTTATTTGCAAATAAATTGCAATTTTTAAATTTTTATGTGTGATAATATGTTTGTGTGTGTATGTTTTGTAAATAAAAATAAATTTCCTATAATATGGTATTTTTATTGATTCTAACCTCATACCTGAAGGGCAGTACAATATATTGTTCTTTTTTCACTGTTTTATGTTTACTATCGGTGTTAGCAGAATGCTGTCAAAGAATGGTAATGATAACAAACAGACTATGACACCAGGTATTGTGTTCGAATCGCTATAATTGGAACGTATCCTCTGAATCAGCTTATACCAATTCAAAATATCAATTCAAGTGGTTTTGTGTCTTCAATGCGTTAACAGTTATAATATAGTGTCTACAGTACTTTTATACAAAAGCGATATTAACGTTAAAAAATACAAAAATATTTCATAAATCATTTAAAACGCTTACAACCACGAATAAAATCAAGTAAATATTTGATTCTTCTTAAATATTACTTTAAAGTCATTTGAGTTTGGAAAAATATTTGAACTAACGGATGCTTGTAATTAATTAATAATTTCCAAAATGTTTTATGTAAACCAAATGGTTAAAATCAAATGTCAAAATATTAATTAGTAATACATAAATTCAAGAATGTCTCTATGAGAATTTTTTAATGACGTTTCATTCACCAAGGAGAAGGTCTAAAATATTTCTTTTTTGACCAAGTTATTTATAAATAAAGTCACATAAAGTTGTGATATAAATTGTTGGGTACATCTTTTATGTTTTCCCAACATTAAACAGAGGTTGCATGTTACATGTCTACTATCTAGCCTACAGGTGTCTTTAAAGACATGAAAAGGCTGACATGCACAGTATTGAAAACATAATGGCTTATGTGATAAATTTTTATTGTAGTATTCTTACCACAACACCAGTAATTAACAAACTATAAACAAATATTGGTAATATTGGTACCTCCTTAACATTAAAGAGAAAAGAATAAATATTTGAGAGGTCCCAAACTGTATTCATCTTTTCATTCACTCTTTAACATAACTTTAATTTCTTGCTAAAGGTATGATGTTTAATTTTTTTTTTAAGGTATGCATTAAAATATGATTCACAAAACATACACATTACAAGGACTTAAAGCGTCCATTTTTAAAATAAAATAAATCAGTTGAATAAGTTTTAATGGAACCACCCTAAACAATTAAATTAGGCAGATAAATCAGGTCAGAGTGCAATAATGATTAAAATACAATGCAATGGTAGATGGTCACATCCCTGAATCTTGGTGAAATCATTAACGCAAAGAAGTGATAACAATATCTAAAACAAAGATAAAGATCCCATTTGATAAAATGAAGACATGAAACCAAAGTTTTAATTTATAATATAAAATATATGCAGGGGCTTAAGTGGTCTATTATTAATAAAAGCAATGGGAATACTTTATGGGTAGTTCAAAAACTAGTAAATGCCAGTCTGGCTGGTGCGGAGGGTTTAAAGGCCAGTAAGGATGGAAGATGACTATAACTTGGAGGGAAGGAGTTCCATGTTTGGAATATTTAATATTCTGAATAAAACTTTCCTCACCCCAACTTTAATTTAAGTTTATAATTCAAAACCTATTTACCCAAACCAAGAGAATTATTATTGTCACTTCACTGATATTTAACAACTTGATAAAATTGACCTGCCTCACTTATTCTAATGAAAACCAGTTATTGCATAAAAAACAACAAACTTATTTGCACACTCAGGTGTACAACCACTCAGGTATGGTTGTCAATATTCCCAAGCAATATGGTGGCATTTAGATTTAATTTGACCACTAGTGGGCGGGGCTTCTGTAGCTCCTCCCCTCTACGAAGGCGTGTCAGTATTTTCAATGGATGACATCATGGGCGGCACCCTGTTGTTCATTCAATGTACGTAGAACAATCAGATATGCTGAAATTTATTTAGAAATAATTTGATACCCGCATAACAAAAGTTTGTTGGGGCATACTCTTGTATGCATTATTTAAAACTTTGTTATTATATATAGTTATCTGTGAATTTGAAGAGGCTATTAAAGGGAAAAAAAAAAAAACTTCGTTAAAAAGTAAATTATATTCACACACACTTCATTATAAAAATTATATTGAGTTAAAAAATTCAATTTTAATCATCATGATTAAGAAAATTATTAGTTTGCCAAATACTTTTTACAGCCCAATATACTTTAATACTTTCAGTCGTTTACACCATTAGTATTACCTTTGTGAATGTATGTACATGCGTATCACATATTATGTTGGGAAAATTGTTAAACTAATTACAGAATTTCTTTCTATAAGGATATTAATATAGAGTACAATGTCTTTACCATGAGCGTTTAACTTAAATCAAAGAGAAAATTCTGGAATTTAAAAGGACAAATAATTTTTATGGAGAAAAACAGGCAGAAGAAATGGAAGACATAGCTTTATTAACGAACAGGAATTCCGCCATAACCAGTAGTGTTTAGTCAATTAACTAAGGATTGTTCAGTTAATAGTTTGACTATTGCACTATTTGTAGTTTATGATGAAAAGACTTTTATCGATCATCAACAGCTGATCAATGGCTAAACGAATGTCAAATATAATTTGCAAGTTCAGATTATGCTAGTCTTGTTTTAGTTTTAAACGTAAATGTTTCATGTTTATTTGCACACGATATCTTAGAAATGGTCTAAGTAAGTGATCTCATCTTAACTGGTAAAAATAGTATGAGAAATGAACTGATGATGAAAGACTTATAGATTTAAGTTCTTATAACACAGCTTTATTTATAGAATTATTTAAAGACATTTAAGGACACTAATGCAAAACGATAAAGGTAATTGATATAAATTACTACTAAATTGAAATAAACTATATATCTTTATTTATTTAGATGTGTTTTATTTGAGAACTTTTTTTTTACAAACATAACTTAAACAGCCATAAGGAATTTAATAAAACAAAATAGGCTATGCAATAAAGCAATTACAAGCTGTAAATTAAACAAATGAACAAGCAAACAACAATATATGAACAGATACAATAAAGAACATTAAGTAACTAAGTTTAATTTTCAGCCGAGAATCTTGATTGTAATGCTGATAATAAAAATTCGCTCTCTTTAGTCCAAAGCCTTCTTTCAAGCAATCCACTTCAATTTCCATATCACGCACAGAAATTATCTGAAAAAAAATACAATGTAAATAAGTAAACTATATTTGAAATGATCAACATTACTCAACATGGAAGATTGTATTCATATGTTACCTTTGTAGGGATCACATGGTAGTCCTAAGTTACAGGTTCGGACAAAGTTTCTTTGGATTTCCTCGCAAAAGTCGAAGATGTGGATGTTGCAAATAGACCTGACCACCTTTCACAATACAAGGAACAATCCTCCATCAGGGTACCAATAATCACAGAATATAAATTTCGATGGCCTTGTGGATACAATGAAAAGACTTAACTTTTTACTATCACAACGATCTAACCTGGTTTAAACCAAGCCATGACAAGTTCTGGTCAAGTCTCTTACTTGGTAAAGAAAGTAGAAACATTAAAAGGACTGTATTTAGGAAAATGCCTTTGTAATGTGACTTTATGATTTTGGCGGTGGAGAATGGATTCCTTACACCTCAGAAATATTTTGAAAGTCTTGTGCAAATCGTTTTGACATTCACAAATGAAAAATATATATTTCGAAAAAAACTATCAGATATGAAAAGGCTGAAATATTTATCAGTAAAAACCAAAAGCGGTCACAAGGAAAATTCCTCAAACCAATTTGCAGGAACTACCTCTGTATGTACTGCCACGCCTACTTAACTCTGCCAGCAATCTTGTCTTGTGCACCAATTTGAAAAAGATTGTCTGTGTCCTGACAAGCCAGTGACAAACGATCACCAGAATGTGGACAACTGTTCTCCGGAACACTTTTCCCTCTGTCAAGTCCAGCGTTTTCAAGACAACATAATAACTTCCGTTGCTATTCCACCACAAGAGTGTGTGACGGTATTTTGCAGAGACTCGAACGATATCCACTTCAGATGATAGTCGTACCCACAAGGTCGGGTTACACATCCACATGGGATGAAAAACGGAACTGACTGGTCTAGTTCATTCTGGATCTTAGTTTGTGTCAGGTCCAGCAGGGGTAAAAGGTTTTCTTTTACATTGCAAAGAAACTGATGAAAGACTCCCAGCTTGAAGGAAGTCAAAGTAGGGCGGAGAAGGGATGCACCTCTGGCCACAATCTGATGAGCGTGCGCAACTGATTGGTCATTAGGCGCAACGTATAGTTTTTTCAAATTGGCGCATGCCATAAGTTCGCTGACAAAGTTTACTCGAACTGGAATATTTATTAACGCCAGATCTTCCAGCTGTTTTAGGCCAGCGATTGCGTCAAAAATCTGGCTAGAGTCCCATTCAGGGTCTGTGTTTTCCAGCCGAAGTTTTCTCAAGTGGGAAAGGTGGGGCAGTAAAAATTGAGGTAATTGTGAAATGTGCAGGACATAATTGAATACAAATGGGTCCGGGGGAGGTTCCTCGTTACAGTTGTTTGTTTTTATCGATAAGCATTTCAAACTTTGCATATTTGATAACGAGTTTCGATACATCAAGTTCACATTTGTAAACGTCAAATCAACTTCTTCAAGACGTTCGAAATATTGTAAAGGGGCAAGGTTCACAGGCCCAGACCCCCCCAAGAACTCGAGTGACAGAATCTCTACTGTTCTTAGCATAGCTCCACCGTCAAACCAAAAAGTCACATTAGAAGGACATTTCCCTAAGTAAATACATTTCAATGTTTCTACTTTCTTTAAACCAATAAAAAGATTTGACCAGAACTTAAAGTCGTCACTTGATCTAAGCCAGGTTTGGTCCCTGTATAGATCCATTGGCCGCAAATCTAGAACCTGCGTGCCATGCCTCATCATTGTATCCACAAGGCCATCAATGTTTGTTATTCTGCGATTTTTCAGGGCGATCTTTTGCCAATTTGTGCGGCGTGACGCGATTGACCGCCACTGTTTAGACACCTGTGACGCCCTCATGATGTCCAAAGTTTCCAAATATGGCATCGTATTGAGCAATACTATTTGGGTTGTCCGTACATCCATCGTATAGTTCTCCATCTCAGGATCCTGGAAAATATACAAACAATTATCAGCTATTGTGAGTTCATTGTTTGTTGTTCACATTAATACTATGAGGAAAAAGATACATATTGATTGTAGATTGATCAACCATTGTTTTTTGTTATATCAAAAAAGTATGGAATAACATTAGATGACATTAAACATACCACAAATACACTTTCATACAAACTGTAAATACATCAACACATAGCCAAGACCAAAGCAAACTTTCTTAGCAAAAAACAAGTTAATGAAAAATTAAACAAGAAATACGTTTTAAGAATATTGTATACTTAACCCTAGATTTTGACTACTTTGTGCAAAAATTTCCTCATAGTATCGACTTTGCAACAAACACATCCACTGTGAACTAATAAAATTTTGTACGAAAATAAGCACAATGGTGTTATGTTAATAAAATTATTTTCACTATATTCTTCAAAAAAAGCTAAGATAAACATCAAACAGACAACAAGACACTTTTAAACAAAATATAAATACATCTGCACATAGCCAAAACCAAAGACAACTTTTTTGCAAGAAAACTAAGCAAAACAACAACGATATTGTTTGATTAAAAACGAAGCTAGAAAAGCCGTATTTATTAATTTATCTTTGTATAATTAGTGCCCATTCCCTATCGAATGAATTATTGTACATACTATACAATAAAACAAAGAGAGAGAGAGAGAGGAAGAGAACAGAGCCCCTAATTGGAACAAGTGATGTACTTATGCTACCCATATTTGATTCCACCCCCAACGCAATCTTTTTATTCACATTTAGTGCCATCACCCTTGACATAGAGTCTGACAGACTCAACTTTATTACTGTATTAACAAATTAAACGTTAAGAATAATATCTTACTGTGTCAGATTGTTAGGGTTGTATCTAGGAAAATAATTCTGATTACAAAATGTCTCTGCCCCAATTTACTAAACCTATTTCAAGCATAGGGCAACACACGATTAACCCATAACAGTAACACACGTGACAACCATGTAACGTGTTTCATATTACCTTACAAATGAACAAGCATTGTAAATCCACGAAAAATATATTTCTATTTCCGATATAACGTTAGAATAGCATTATATTACCTAAATCCAGAGAAGTATATTCTAACATAGACCTATGTTAACTAAAACTATACTAACACACAAATGATATAACTGCAATATTACACCAGCATACAAAGTGCAAGTCATAAAGTTGAACCTTGCTTACCTGAAGCATTGTTCTCAAGCAATACCTTGACATAGCAAAGAAAAAAAGTCAAGACAGAAACGGCAAATGGAAAGTTGAAAGTCATTTACAGGTAAAAATAATTTTTACCCTCGTGGCCAAACGCAAATATACATCATAACAAACATTATATCCCTATTTCTATATTGGATACATTTGAAGAGAACCATTGGTAATACATGGGTACAACATGACCTTTCCTGCAATAAGACAAAAACATACGAACACGTGCTTCACGAGAGACAAGTTCAGATTCATTGTACACCACGGGGGTTCTGCGTTTTGAGTATTAAATGAAATATTTCTGCTGACTCCAAATACAAATTTAACATACTTGAAAATGAAATAGCACGTATTTGATACAGGACACTTAACTTACGGTTGGGAAAAATAAATTTAAGTTTTTCCTAAATAGAGATTAGCTAAGAAAACCAAAGAACTGATGCCAAAATTTAAAAAAAAAAAAAACGCGTAATAAGGCCACTCCTGAAATATAGTTATTCCCTTACGTGCCAGCAAGGTCAGGAAAATATTATTTTAAAGACAAATGAAAAATAAATTGTGAATTTAATATGGAAATAACGAGTAATATATTAAAGTTTGCTATTAGAAGACAAATAAACAAGTAATTATTCAGCTTTTGCTGTAGTCGAGAGATGATTGCTCCCTGGCTATTATCATTGTTACTAATAAATAAACTATTTACATATAATCACAGAAAAACATCGCTTACAATATATAAAAAAAAGAAATGTCACACTCACTGTTAGCTGAAGAAAGCGTCTGTAAACTCTGCAAGATGTGCACGATGTGGTCAGTACGGACTCCAGGGTCTACTGTGATGATACCTGAAGTACGCACTCCCTGGACAAAAACCCTCCCCTCCCTTGCCTTCCCTACTGCAGCGCACTCTTCCAAATTCAAAATTCATTAAAAAAAATAATTGACAAATCTCTATTATTTTCAATGGTCCTTTTTGGTTTTTCAAAACCTAAAACTCTTATGCTTAGTAGTTCTAAATAACTTTAATACTTCTCAAATTATGTTTTTTACCTACACTATGTATTTCAAAGATTATTACATTTATGAATAACCACCCAATATATTTTTGGGCATACAACATTTTTTTGTAATGAATCAAAAATCCACAAACGACCGATGATGCTTAGGTTCATGAATTTCAGTTCTAGTAATATTGGAAATCCCTTGTTTGACCAGAAGACAAAGATTTTTCTACAGAGGTTCCGTTTTCAATTACGGTATTTTATCAATATTTTTTTGTTTTTAATTTAATTACTTGGTTATATATAAGTTTTCGTATTCCTTTTTTAGCGGATATGTTGAAAGGAATAAAACAAAACATTAAGTAAACTTAAAAAAGGTAATTTACACATTGAAGAACTCAAATTTCTTTAAATATTCAATACAATAGGAATAGAACATTTAAGAACTATAATGCTGACATTTTATTAAACTTAATATTCAAGGAATTTATCATGAGGTACATCACCTGAAAAACGAGAGTAGGAAAAACACGAACAAACAAGGCTCTTAAATCAAATCATACCAAGATACACCTTAATGTGGGGCTTGTAATTGTTTCTTATTTTCCAACAGCTCAGTGTTGGGTGACTCCCCTTTCGATGCTAATCTAAGTAAATTTTCCAAATGACACCCTGGTGACATCTTTTATAAAGTTCATTTTATATAACGATTGTTCGCATATACACGTTGTCATGTTGAACGTGTAGTCGCTGTTCGTAGTTAGTGGTGGTCAAGGAATTCTTCAGAGATTCCAAGATTCTCGTTGATCATACGAACGAAAACACAGAGCTGAGCAAATGATTTGCCATCGCAACTTTAGTCAAAATCCATAGAAATATATTTGGTTGTCAAATGCTTATAAATTGCCTATGAGTTCAAATACTGTGCCATCTCGTCAATCCACCGCATTACTGCAGTTTTGAGAGAGAAAGGTATTTCGTCCAATAGTTCAGGCATTTCCAGATCGATTGTCTGTTATATTGCGAATGCAACTGTTTGCACAAAAAGATTTCATCTCCACGTCATTCTGCTTAATTATTTAAATAAATTAGGTTCTGATGGCTTCGAATATGAGTATTGTGTTTTCTAATATGACATGAGTTTTCTTGTTTGAAAGTCTATACACGAGTCTGAACCTTCTGTGTTTTCCCAACCCTAATGATCTGAACTTAAGGTCCATGTATTTACTGGGCAGATTGTAGCCTCGAAATTTAGAAATTAAGCCTCTTCTCTCCGGGTTAATCTATAAACCTAAATCTAAATGAAGAAATATTTTTATATTTTTGCTAACTAGACACTTCAAGTGCGTACCACCAGCCAACTTTCTCCTTGCTCCAGGTAAGTCGAGGGTAAAACATTTACAACCGAGCCTTCTTTGTTCGATAGCACTACCTGCCTTTGGAAGGAAAAAGAAATTTACTGTATATTCTTTACCATTAGTTTCTTCAAAACATTCGAACATTTTAACAAACAATTTCTTCATACAGCTTCAATGAAATTAGGTAACTTTATTGTATACTGATACCTATCAGTTATAATCGAAGACATAGGTTACGTGAAAAATCGATTGTATGTTGTTTATTGTATAACACTTATAGCTAAAACAATTAATAAAACAATGCGATTGCTAACATTTCTGGGGTTGCAAAGTTTTACACGGCTAAGCCTAACAGTTGTTGCCAGAAAATTGCAAATGTTACGATACTCTGAATGGTGTGATGCTTCGCAAGGGATTTCGTATATATTTGTTAAATTGGTAAACAGATTGACTGATATAGTTCAGATAGATGGATAAACTGAAAGAGTTCAGAATGAGAATACTTTTTAATAAACTAAACCCAATAATAAAGATTTTTCGGGTGGACAATAAAGATTGCGTGTTATATAAATTCCAATCGGAAGCATTAAGTTATTTAATGACAATGTTTTAGTGATTTGCATTTGATAGAAGTCTCATTTGGTACATATCACCATTAACCCTGAGCAGTCTAGATGAGAGGTAAGTTATCATATTTTGATCTTAATTCTGTTTTATTAGGCACTTCATTCGGTCATTGTCTAATATTTTCGATATGTCCCATAGCAATCTATGAAAATCTTAATATTAATTTCATACTTTGCAATGTACTGTAAATTCCTTGATCCAACGTCCGAGCTTCACTTATCATTGTTTAATTTATTCTGTTATTTCCACCAAAATTTTTCTTCTTCTGAAAGCGTTTAACTTTAATGAGCTACATATTAACAAATAAAACACGTATTCCCTTTAAAACTGTGACTTAAAATGTTCAATTGTTCCATTTATCGATTACTTTTAAGTCCATTAATTAGTATCAATTATTAATAAAAAAATTAATTATATGTCAAAACTACAATTTACTTAATAATTATCGTTAAATTAGAGACAATTTTTATTTAACACAAACTAAGACATCCAGTAAAGCTTTAATTAGATACACGGTATATTTTTTATGAATCATGATGTAAAATTTTCAACCATATAATTTTTAGTTCTCTAGGTTAAACGTAGGTCTCAGGCATATTAATACAGACCCGAAGGTGTCTGTTTTTGTACAAATCATCGAAACCCTAAAAGCTAGTTGTTAAACACTTTTCTATCAATATTGATTTAATTCTAATTTATTCATAAATATAAAACGGAATAAAGGAAATAGTTCCATTATATAGAAACGAAGAAAACTCTGATTATTTATAATGAAATTGTATAGACCTTATCTTAGTAACAATTACTAACTAAAGATAAAATCCACCAGCATGATCCGGTACTCGTTACTTAATTGTGTTACTACAATATTTTTTTATAGAATTTTATGGTTAATATAATAGGTTGATATAGATCAGGGACACCTCGTTATCCTGAATAGGTTTTTTTACACGAAAGTCCACTTGTAACATTTTTACAAAAACATATAAAGTTGTGGTCATGGAAACATTGAATATACTTTTCAACCTTGTAATATATTTGGTTTATTCTGTTCTTATAGGTATTTCTTTCTTAGTAACCAAACTATTTGATTCTAGAAATTGGCACGTTGCTTTAAATAAATTTGCTATTTTATGATTAATTATTAAACATGTTCAAATCAGGAATGTCTTTGTTGTCAATTAAGCTATAAATAAGAGCAGTTTCTATATAAGTGCTGCATTTTTTCGCTGATTATTAAGTTTGGGCAATTTTTGATTTTGTGGCATTGAATTTGATTTAATTAAAAAATATTTCAACAGTCCACGAGAATTATAATTTGTAAGTTTGTCCGTACTTACATGTATGTGTTTCCTTTTTTGTGTGTGTTGGTCGTAAAAGTCTCCCAAGACCTCTATGAGTATATTAGAACATACTCTGTGGACCAAAACCATCTGAGGGACGCTGTGTCTCAGAAAACTCGAGCGATTCTCGAGGATGACCGGAGTTACTCTGCTTGCAAGCAACATCTAGATGAAAAGTATGACCTGCCTCTATCTGTTGCTGCACGGATGGCGTTTGACTGTCTCCTACACTAAGCTGCTTACAGGTAAGTCAATGACTGCACATACCGAATACAGACCAATACAAACTGCTAAAACTTAATTTCCATGGCCACATTTGCAATAGCATCGTAAAAGCCTCATTTTTTTCATCACAAAACTGAGAATTCAAGCACTAATCTAATTTTATCGACTTTATATTCATGATTTCTACTTGGGTTGATCGTAGATAGCCGATGTTTCTCCCAGACATGTAATGTAATGTTCATAGTATTTGTTTGTATTAATTTAGATAAATTGATGATGAATTGACTTGCTGTGTTGGACATATTGACAGAATATTAGGCCTAAGTAAAGTTTTAGCAAAATAACAGTTTTATAATAATTGATTTTTATTTAATAATCAATTTTTACCAGTAGCTCTCTTTTTCGCTAGTTCGCAAATTATAGGTCACCTGTTTTTCTTAAGGCTATTTATAAAATATTTTTAAGAAAACATTTTCTTAAAGCAACCTAATTTCCAAAAAACATCAATAGTTTTCATACAATAAATATTTTAGTTTATTTCTGAATTTCGCCTAATTTTCTGAAACCATGGCTTTTTTTCAATTATTCCTCGAATTTTGCATATTTGTGAGTAAACACGCAACCACTGTGTGGGAGGAGGTTATGCAACTTGGGAAAAAATATTAAACTCAATGGACCTAATTCAAAATAAAACGACTGATAATACTACAACAGCAAAAGTTCAAAGTTGGGAGTGAGTGTACGAGGTAGGCGTGAAATACACCATCCCGCAGGCCACCATCCCGCAATGACGAAATCTAACTGACTTTGTTCCGGTTGGAGATTGGAGAAAACCCTTTCCTCCAATAAGGTTTTAATAATAATAGTAATTTTATTTAGGATGGAGAGCAGAAAGAGGCTCAATGATGATCTGCGAATTATTGAATACTTACATTTTTCATTAAAAATTCATCAATTTAGAAGTACATATTAGGGGCGACCTTCTAGAAATATTTAGCATTTCGTTGGATTTGTCAAAACTAGAAACCTTTTCCCACGTGTTTCTATCGGTCTTTGAGAGCTCCAACTAGATATAGAAAATTTTCATGTCCATAAAACATGACGAAGTTTCACTAATAAATTAATTCCTTGATGACATTAGACATTATATTTATATTATAGCTTTCCAATAATAATAACTTTGATTAGGGTATCAAATAAACGATATGGACAATAGTCAATCTTTTATTGCCTCTTTGAACCATTTGAAAGATGATCTGCTTAAACTATTTCAGAATTTCTAACCGTTCTTCCTAGGTACACGAATGTTGGGAGTCTCATTCAAACATTTACACAAATTACATTTTTTTAATTCTAGATCAATAGACAACATCATTTATTCAGTCATATCAATCATTATGTTTATTTTATAGCTTTCCAATAATAATAATTTTGATTAGGGTATCAAATAAACGATATGGACAATAGTCATTCTTTTATTGCCCCTTTGAACCATTTGAAAGATGATCTGCTTAAACTATTTCAGAATTTCTAACCGTTCTTCCTAGGTACACGAATGTTGGGAGTCTCATTCAAACATTTACACAAATTACATTTTTTTAATTCTAGATCAATAGACAACATCATTTATTCAGTCATATCAATCATTATTTTTATTTTACCACCGAAGCATTCTCTTTGCTTCCAGGAAATTGTATCTCGAGCAGAGCAACAGGTCATTAGGAAGCAGGTCCCCTCTCTCCTGACCCTGGCAAAAGGACCATGCAGGAAACTCCTCCTTCAGGGGATGGTCCCCTTTGAAGGTTTGGATATACCTCAGAATTTAATTAGTTATTTGCAACTAAAATGCAATTTTTAAATTTTTATGTGAAATAATATGTTTGTGTGTGTGTATGTTTTGTAAACAAAAATAAATTTCCTATAATATGGTATTTTTATTGATTCTAACCTCATACCTGAAGGGCAGTACAATATATTGTTCTTTTTTCACTGTTTTATGTGTACTATCGGTGTTAGCAGAATGCTGTCAAAGAATGGTAATGATAACAAACAGACTATGACACCAGGTATTGTGTTTGAATCGCTATAATTGGAACGTATCCTCTGAATCAGCTTATACCAATTCAAAATATCAATTCAAGTGGTTTTGTGTCTTCAATGAGTTAACAGTTATAATATAGTGTCTACATCACCATTATACAAAAGCGATATTAACGTTAAAAAATACAAAAATATTTCATAAATCATTTAAAACGCTTACAACCACGAATAAAATCAAGTAAATATTTGATTCTTCTTAAATATTACTTTAAAGTCATTTGAGTTTGGAAAAATATTTGAACTGACGGATGCTTGTAATTAATTAATAATTTCCAAAATGTGTTATCTTTTATGTTTTCCCAACATTAAACAGAGGTTGCATGTTACATGTCTACTATCTAGCCTACAGGTGTCTTTAAAGACATGAAAAGGCTGACATGCACAGTATTGAAAGCATAATGGCTTATGTGATAAATTTTTATTGTAGTATTCTTACCACAACACCATTAATTAACAAACTATAAAAAAATTATAGGTAATATTGGAACCTCCTTAACATTAAAGAGAAAAGAATAAATATTTGAGAGGTCCCAAGCCCTATTCATTTTTTTTCTTTCGCTCTTTAACTTAACTTAACTTTAATTCCTTGCTAAAGGTATGATTTTTAATTTTTTTTTTTTAAGGTATGCATTAAAATATGATTCACAAAACATACACATTACAAGGACTTAAAGCGTCCATTTTTAAAATAAAATAAATCAGTTGAATAAGTTTTAATGGAACCACCCTAAACAATTAAATTAGGCAGATAAATCAGGTCAGAGTGCAATAATGATTAAAATACAATGCAATGGTAAATGGTCACATCCCTGAATCTTGGTGAAATCATTAACGCAAAGAAGTGATAACAATATCTAAAACAAAGATAAAGATCCCATTTGATAAAATGAAGACATGAAACCAAAGTTTTAATTTATAATATAAAATATATGCAGGGGCTTAAGTGGTCTATTATTAATAAAAGCAATGGGAATACTTTATGGGTAGTTCAAAAACTAGTAAATGCCAGTCTGGCTGGTGCGGAGGGTTTAAAGGCCAGTAAGGATGGAAGATGACTATAACTTGGAGGGAAGGAGTTCCATGTTTGGAATATTTAATATTCTGAATAAAACTTTCCTCACCCCAACTTTAATTTAAGTTTATAATTCAAAACCTATTTACCCAAACCAAGAGAATTATTATTGTCACTTCACTGATATTTAGCAACTTGATAAAATTTACCTGCCTCACTTATTCTAATGAAAACCAGTTATTGCATAAAAAACAACAAACTTATTTGCACACTCAGGTGTACAACCACTCGGGTATGGTTGTCAATATTCCCAAGCAATATGGTGGCATTTAGATTTAATTTGACCACTAGTGGGCGGGGCATCTGTAGCTCCTCCCCTCTACGAAGGCGTGTCAGTATTTTCAATGGATGACATCATGGGCGGCACCCTGTTGTTCATTCAATGTACGTAGAACAATCAGATATGCTGAAATTTATTTAGAAATAATTTGATACCCGCATAACAAAAGTTTGTTGGGGCATACTCTTGTATGCATTATTTAAAACTTTGTTATTATATATAGTTATCTGTGAATTTGAAGAGGCTATTAAAGGGAAAAAAAAAAACTTCGTTAAAAAGTAAATTATATTCACACACACTTCATTATAAAAATTATATTGAGTTAAAAAAATCAATTTTAATCATCATGATTAAGAAAATTATTAGTTTGCCAAATACTTTTTACAGCTCAATATACTTTAATACTTTCAGTCGTTTACACCATTAGTATTACCTTTGTGAATGTATGTACATGCGTATCACATATTATGTTGGGAAAATTGTTAAACTAATTACAGAATTTCTTTCTATAAGGCTATTAATATAGAGTACAATGTCTTTACCATGAGCGTTTAACTTAAATCAAAGAGAAAATTCTGGAATTTAAAAGGACAAATAATTTTTATGGAGAAAAACAGGCAGAAGAAATGGAAGACATAGCTTTATTAACGAACAGGAATTCCGCCATAACCAGTAGTGTTTAGTCAATTAACTAAGGATTGTTCAGTTAATAGTTTGACTATTGCACTATTTGTAGTTTATGATGAAAAGACTTTTATCGATCATCAACAGCTGATCAATGGCTAAACGAATGTCAAATATAATTTGCAAGTTCAGATTATGCTAGTCTTTTTTTAGTTTTAAACGTAAATGTTTCATGTTTATTTGCACACGAAATCTTAAAAATGATCTAATTAATTGGTCTCATCTTAACTGGTAAAAAGAGTATGAGAAATGAACTGATGATGAAAGACTTATAGATTTAAGTTCTTATAACACAGCTTTATTTATAGAATTATTTAAAGACATTTAAGGACACTAATGCAAAACGATAAAGGTAATTGATATAAATTACTACTAAATTGAAATAAACTATATATCTTTATTAATTTAGATGTGTTTTATTTGAGAACTTTTTTTTTACAAACATAACTTAAACAGCCATAAGGAATTTAATAAAACAAAATAGGCTATGCAATAAAGCAATTACAAGCTGTAAATTAAACAAATGAACAAGCAAACAACAATATATGAACAGATACAATAAAGAACATTAAGTAACTAAGTTTAATTTTCAGCCGAGAATCTTGATTGTAATGCTGATAATAAAAATTCGCTCTCTTTAGTCCAAAGCCTTCAATCAAGCAATCCACTTCTATTTCCATATCACGCACAGAAATTATCTGAAAAAAGATACAATGTAAATAAGTGAACTATATTCGAAATGATCAAAATTACTCAACATGGAAGATTGTATTCATATGTTACCTTTGTAGGGATCACATGGTAGTCCTAAGTTACAGGTTCGGACAAAGTTTCTTTGGATTTCCTCGCAAAAGTCGAAGATGTGGATGTTGCAAATAGACCTGACCACCTTTCACAATACAAGGAACAATCCTCCATCAGGGTACCAATAATCACAGAATAGAAATTTCGATGGCCTTGTGGATACAACGAAAAGACTTACCTTTTTACTATCACAACGATCTAACCTGGTTTAAACCAAGCCATGACAAGTTCTGGTCAAGTCTCTTACTTGGTAAAGAAAGTAGAAACATTAAAAGGACTGTATTTAGGAAAATGCCTTTGTAATGTGACTTTATGATTTTGGCGGTGGAGAATGGATTCCTTACACCTCAGAAATATTTTGAAAGTCTTGTGCAAATCGTTTTGACATTCACAAATGAAAAATATATATTTCGAAAAAAACTATCAGATATGAAAAGGCTGAAATATTTATCAGTAAAAACCAAAAGCGGTCACAAGGAAAATTCGTCAAACCAATTTGCAGGAACTACCTCTGTATGTACTGCCACGCCTACTTAACTCTGCCAGCAATCTTGTCTTGTGCACCAATTTGAAAAAGATTGTCTGTGTCCTGACAAGCCAGTGACAAACGATCACCAGAATGTGGACAACTGTTCTCCGGAACACTTTTCCCTCTGTCAAGTCCAGCGTTTTCAAGACAACATAATAACTTCCGTTGCTATTCCACCACAAGAGTGTGTGACGGTATTTTGCAGAGACTCGAACGATATCCACTTCAGATGATAGTCGTACCCACAAGGTCGGGTTACACATCCACATGGGATGAAAAACGGAACTGACTGGTCTAGTTCATTCTGGATCTTAGTTTGTGTCAGGTCCAGCAGGGGTAAAAGGTTTTCTTTTACATTGCAAAGAAACTGATGAAAGACTCCCAGCTTGAAGGAAGTCAAAGTAGGGCGGAGAAGGGATGCACCTCTGGCCACAATCTGATGAGCGTGCGCAACTGATTGGTCATTAGGCGCAACGTATAGTTTTTTCAAATTGGCGCATGCCATAAGTTCGCTGACAAAGTTTACTCGAACTGGAATATTTATTAACGCCAGATCTTCCAGCTGTTTTAGGCCAGCGATTGCGTCAAAAATCTGGCTAGAGTCCCATTCAGGGTCTGTGTTTTCCAGCCGAAGTTTTCTTAAGTGGGAAAGGTGGGGCAGTAAAAATTGAGGTAATTGTGAAATGTGTAGGACATAATTGAATACAAATGGGTCCGGGGGAGGTTCCTCGTTACAGTTGTTTGTTTTTATCGATAAACATTTCAAACTTTGAATATTTGATAACGAGTTTCGATACATCAAGTTCACATTTGTAAACGTCAAATCAACTTCTTCAAGACGTTCGAAATATTGTAAAGGTGCAAGGTTCACAGGCCCAGACCCCCCCAAGAACTCGAGTGACAGAATCTCTACTGTTCTTAGCATAGCTCCACCGTCAAACCAAAAAGTCACATTAGAAGGACATTTCCCTAAGTAAATACATTTCAATGTTTCTACTTTCTTTAAACCAATTAAAAGATTTGACCAGAACTTAAAGTCGTCACTTGATCTAAGCCAGGTTTGGTCCCTGTATAGATCCATTGGCCGCAAATCTAGAATCTGCGTGCCATGCCTCATCATCGTATCCACAAGGCCATCAATGTTTGTTATTCTCCAATTTTTCAGGGCGATCTTTTGCCAATTTGTGCGCCGTGACGCGATTGACCGCCACTGTTTAGACACCTGTGAAACCCTCATGATGTCCAAAGTTTCCAAATATGGCATCGTATTGAGCAATACTATTTGGGTTGTCCGTGCATCCATCGTATAGTTCTCCATCTCAGGATCCTGGAAAATATACAAACAATTATCAGCTATTGTGAGTTCATTGTTTGTTGTTCATATTAATACTATGAGGAAAAAGATACATATATGATTGTAGATTGATCAACCATTGTTTTTTGTTATATCAAAAAAGTATGGAATAACATTACATGACATTAAACATACCACAAATACACTTTGATACAAACTGTAAATACATCAACACATAGCCAAAACCAAAGCAAACTTTCTTAGCAAAACAACAAGTTAATGAAAAATTAAACAAGAAATACGTTTTAAGACTATTATATACTTAACCCTAGATTTTGACTAATTTGTACAAAAAGTTCCTCATAGTAACGACTTTGCAACAAACACATCCACTGTGAACTATTAAAATTTTGTACGAAAATAAGCACAATGGTGTTATGTTAATAAAATTATTTTCACTATATTCTTAAAAAAAAGCTAAGATAAACATTAAACATACAAGACACTTTTAAACAAAATATAAATACATCTGCACATAGCCAAAACCAAAGAAAACTTTTTTTTCAAGAAAACTAAGCAAAACAAACACGATATTGTTTGATTAAAAACGAAGCTAGAAAAGCCGTATTTCTTAATTTATCTTTGTATAATTAGTGCCCATTCCCTATCGAATGAATTATTGTACATACTATACAATAAAACAAAGAGAGAGAGAGAGAGGGAGAGAACAGAGCCCCTAATTGGAACAAGTGATGTACTTATGCTACCCATATTTGATTCCACCCCCAACGCAATCTTTTTATTCACATTTAGTGCCATCACCCTTGACATAAAGTCTGACAGACTCAACTTTATTACTGTATTAACAAAGTAAACGTTAAGAATAAAATCTTACTGTGTCAGATTGTTAAGGTTGTATCCAGGAAAATAATTCTGATTACTTAATGTCTCTGCCCCAATTTACTAAACCTATTTCAAGCATAGGACAACACACGATTAACCCATAACAGTAACACACGTGATAAGCATGTAACGTGTTTCATATTATCTTACAAATGAACAAGCTATGTGAATCCACGAAAAATATGTTTCTATTTCCGATATAACGTTAGAATAGCATTATATTACCTAAATCTAGAGAAGTATATTCTAACATAGACCTATGTTAACTAAAACTATAATAACACACAAATGATATAACCGCAATATTACACCAGCATACAAACTACAAGTCATAAAGTTGAACCTTGCTTACCTGAAGCATTGTTCTCAAGCAATACCTTGACATAGGAAAGTAAAAAAGTCAAGACAGAAACGGCAAATGGAAAGTTGAAAGTCATTTACAGGTATAAATCTTTTTCGCCTTCGTTGCCAATTGCAAATATTCATCATAACATGATATAACAAACATTATATCCCTATTTCCATATTAAAAACATTTGAAGAGAACCATGGGTAATACATGGGTACAACATGACCTTTCCTGCAATAAGACAAAAACATACGAACACGTGCTTCACGAGAGACAAGTTAAGATTCATTGTACACCACGGGGGTTCTGCGATTTGGGTTTTAAATAAAATATTTCTGCTGACTCCAAATACAAATTTAACATACTTGAAAATGAAATAGCACGTATTTGATACAGGACACCAAACTTAAAAATAAATTAAAGTTTTTCCTAAATGGAGATTAACGAAGCAAACCAAAGAACTGATGCCAAAATTAGAAAAAAACCGCTTAATAAGGCCACTCCTGAAATATAGTTATTCCCTTACGTGCCAGCAAGGTCAGGAAAATATTATTTTAAACACCAATAGACTGATAAGAAATAAATTGTGAATTTTATATGCAAATAACGAGTAATATATTAAAGTTTGCTATTAGAAGACAAATAAGCAAATAATTATTCAGCTTTTGCTGTAGTCGTGAGATGATTACTCCCTGGCAATTATCATTGTTACTAATAAATAAACTATTTACATATAATCACAGAAAAACATCGCTTACAATATATAAAAAAAAGAAATGTAACACTCACTGTTAGCTGAAGAAAAGCGTCTGTAAACTCTGCAAGATGTGCACGATGTGGTCAGTACGGACTCCAGGGTCTACTGTGATGATACCTGAAGTACGCACTCCCTGGACAAAAACCCTCCCCTCCCTAGCCTTCCCCACTCCAGCGCACTCTTCCAAATTCAAAATTCATTAAAGAAAATAATTGACAAATCTCTATTATTTTCAATGGTCCTTTTTGGTTTTTCAAAACCTAAAACTCTTATGCTTAGTAGTTCTAAATCACTTCAATACTTCTCAAATTATGTTTTTTACCTACACTATCTATTTCAATGATTATTACATTTATGAATAACCACCCAATATATTTTTTGGGCATACAACATTTTTTTGTAATGAATCAAAAATCCACAAACAACCAATGATGCTTAGGTTCAAGAATCTCAGTTCTAGTAATATTGGAAATCCCTTGTTTGACCAGAAGACAAAGATTTTTCTACAGAGGTTCCGTTTCCAATTACGGTATTTTATCAGCTAGCTACCTAAAATACTTATAATATTTGCTGTAAACTTAAAAAAGGTAATTTACACATTGAAGAACTAAAATTTCTTTACATACTCAATACAATAGGAATAGAACATTTAAGAAATATAATGTTGACATTTTATTAAACTTAATATTCACGGAATTTGTCCTGAGGTACAGCACCTGAAAAACGAGAGTAGGAAAAACACGAACAAACAAGGCTTTTTAATCAAATCATACCAAGATACACCTTAATGTGGGGCTTGTAATTGTTTCTTATTTTCCAACAGCTCAGTGTTGGGTGACTCCCCTTTCGATGCTAATCTAAGTAAATTTTCCAAATGACACCCTGGTGAATTCTTTTATAAAGTTCATTTTACAGAACGATTGTTCGCATATACACGTTGTCATGTTAAGGGTGTAGTCACTGTTCGTAGTTGGCGGAGGTCAAGGAATTCTTCAGAGATTCCAAGATTCTCGTTGATCATACGAACGAAAACACAGAGCTGAGCAAATGATTTGCCATCGCAACTTTAGTCAAAATCCATAGAAATATATTTGGTTGTCAAATGCTTATAAATTGCCTATGAGTTCAAATACTGTGCCATCTCGTCAATCCACCGCATTACTGTAGTTTTGAGAGAGAAAGCTATTTCGTCCAATAGTTCAGGCATTTCCAGATCGATTGTCAGTTATATTGCGAATGCAACTGTTTGCACAAAAATATTTTATCTCCACGTCATTCTACTTAATTATTTAAATAAATTAGGTTCTGATGGCTTCGAATATGAGTATTGTGTTTTCCAATATGACATGAGCTTTCTTGTTGGAAAGTCTATACACGAGTCTGAACCTTCTGTGTTTTCCCAACCCTAATGATCTGAACTTAAGGTCCATGTATTTACTGTGCAGATTGTAGCCTCGAAATTTAGAAATTAAGCCTCTTCTATCCGGGTTCATCAATAAATCTAAACCTGAATGAAGAAATATTTTTATATTTTTGCTAACTAGACACTTCAAGTGCGTACCACCCAGCCAACTTTCTCCTTGCTCCAGGTAAGTCGAGGGTAAAACATTTACAACCAAGCCTTCTTTGTTCGATAGCACTACCTGCCTTTGGAAGGAAAAAGAAATTTACTGTATATTCTACACCATTAGTTTCTTCAAAACATTCGAACATTTTAACAAACAATTTCTTCATACAGCTTCAATGAAATTCGGTAACTTTATTGTATACGGATACCTATCAGTTATAACCGAAGACATAAGTTCGGTGAAAAATCGATTGTATGTTGTATATTGTATAACACTTAAAGCTAAAATAATTAATAAAACAATGCGATTGCTAACATTTCTGGGGTTGCAAAGTTTTACACGTCTAAGCCTAACAGTTGTTGCCAGAAAATTTCAAATATTACGATACTCTGAATGGTGTGATGCTTCGCAAGGGATTTCGTTTATATTTGTTAAATTGGTAAACAAATTGACTGATGTAGTTCAGATAGATGGATAAACTGTAAGAGTTCAGAATGAGAATACTTTTTAAGAAACTAAACCCAATAATAAAGATTTTTCGGCTGAACAATAAAGATTGCGTGTTATATAAATTCCAATCGGAAGCATTAAGTTATTCAATGACAATGTGTTAGTGATTTACATTTGATAGAAGTCTCATTTGGTACATACCACCATTAACCCTGAGCAGTCTAGATGAGAGGTAAGTTAACATATTTTGATCTTAATTCTGGGTTTGGCTAATGGCCTAATGGCCCTAAGCTGCTTACAGCTAAGTCAATGACTGCACATACCGAATACAGACCAATACAAACTGCTAAAACTTAATTTCCATGGCCACATTTGCAATAGCAATGTAAAAGCCTCATTTTTTTCATTACTAAATAGAGAAATCAAGCACTAATCTAATTTTATTGACTTTATATTTATGGTTTCTACTTGGGTTGATCGTCGATAACCAATGTTTCTCCCCGACATGTAATGTAATGTTCATAGTATTTGTTTGTATTAATTTAGATAAATTAATGATGAATTGACTTACTGTGTTGGACATTGAGAACATATTGACAGAATATTAGGCCTAAGTAAAGTTTTAACAAAATAACAGTTTTATAATAATTGATTTTTATTTAATAATCAATTTTTACCAGTAGCTCTCTTTTTCGCTAGTTCGCAAATTATAGGTCACCAGTTTTTCTTAAGGCTATTTATAAAATATTTTTAAGAAAACATTTTCTTAAAGCAACCTAATTTCCAAAAAACATCAATAGTTTTCATACAATAAATATTTTAGTTTATTTCTGAATTTCGCCTAATTTTCTGAAACCATGGCTTTTTTTTCAATTATTCCTCGAATTTTGCATATTTGTGAGTAAACACGCAACCACTGTGTGGGAGGAGGTTATGCAACTTGGGAAAAAATATTAAACTCAATGGACCTAATTCAAAATAAAACGACTGATAGTACTACAACAGCAAAAGTTCAAAGTTGGGAGTGAGTGTACGAGGTAGGCGTGAAATACCCCATCCCGCAGGCCACCACCACGCAATGACGAAATCTAACTGACTTTGTTCCGGTTGGAGATTGGAGAGAACCCTTTCCTCCAATAAGGTTTTAATAATAATTGTAATTTTATTTAAGATGGAGAGCAGAAAGAGGCTCAATGATGATCTGCGAATTATTGAATACTTACATTTTTCATTAAAAAATCATCAATTTAGAAGTACATATTAGGTGCGACCTTCTAGAAATATTTCGTTGGATTTATCAAAACTAGAAACCTTTTCCCACGGGTTTCTATCGGTCTTTGAGAGCTCCAACTAGATATAGAAAATTTTCATGTCCATAAAACATGACGAAGTTTCAATAATAAATTAATTCCTTAATGACATTAGACATTATATTTACATTACAGCTTTCCAATAATAATAATTTTGATTAGGGTATCAAATAAACGATATGGACAATAGTCATTCTTTTATTGCCCCTTTGAACCATTTGAAAGATGATCTGCTTAAACTATTTCAGAATTTCTAACCGTTCTTCCTAGGTACACGAATGTTGGGAGTCTCATTCAAACATTTACACAAATTACATTTTTTTAATTTTAGATCAATAGACAACATCATTTATTCAGTCATATCAATCATTATGTTTATTTTACCACCGAAGCATTCTCTCTGCTTCCAGGAAATTGTATCTCGAGCAGAGCAACAGGTCATTAGGAAGCAGGTCCCGTCTCTCCTGACCCTGGCAAAAGGACCATGCAGGAAACTCCTCCTTGAGGAGATGGTCCCCTTTGAAGGTTTATATATACCGTTAGAATTGGATATACGTTGGACGTTAATTAGTTAAAGTAAATATTACTTTAAAGTCATTTGAGTTTGGAAAAATATTTGAACTGACGGATGCTTGTAATAAATTAATAATTTCCAAAATGTGTTATCTTTTATGTTTTCCCAACATTAAACAGAGGTTGCATGTTACATGTCTACTATCTAGCCTACAGGTGTCTTTAAAGACATGAAAAGGCTGACATGCACAGCATTGAAAACATAATGGCTTATGTGATAAATTTTTATTGTAGTATTCTTACCACAACACCATTAATTAACAAACTATAAAAAAAATTATAGGTAATATTGGAACCTCCTTAACATTAAAGAGAAAAGAATAAATATTTGAGAGGTCCCAAGCCCTATTCATTTTTTTTCTTTCGCTCTTTAACTTAACTTAACTTTAATTCCTTGCTAAAGGTATGATTTTTAAGTATGCATTAAAATATGATTCACAAAACATACACATTACAAGGACTTAAAGCATCCATTTTTAAAATAAAATAAATCAGTTGAATAAGTTTTAATGGAACCATCCTTAACAATTAAATTAGGCAGATAAATATTGGTCAGAGTGCAATTGTGAAAATAATGATTACAAGTACAATGCAATGGTAGATGGTCACATCCCTGAATCTTGGTTAAATCATTAACGCAAAGAAGTGATAACAATATCTAAAACAAAGATAAAGATCCCATTTGATAAAATGAAGACATGAAACCAAAGTTTTAATTTATAATATAAAATATATGGAGGGGCTTAAGTGGTCTATTATTAATAAAAGCAATGGGAATACTTTATGGGTAGTTCAAAAACTAGCAAATGCCAGTCTGGCTGGTGAGGATGGTTTAAAGGCCAGTAAGGATGAAAGATGACTATAACTTGGAGGGAGAGAGTTCCATGTTTGGAATATTTAATATTCTCAATAAAACTTTCTTCAACCCAACTGTAATTGAAGTTTATAATTCAAAACCTATTTACCCAAGCCAAGAGAATTATTATTGTCACTTCACTGATATTTAGCAACTTGATAAAATTTACCTGCCTCACTTATTCTAATGAAAACAAGTTATTGCATAAAAAACAACAAACTTATTTACACACTCGAGTCTACAACCACTCAGGTATAGTTGTCAATATTCCCAAGCAATATGGTGGCATTTAGATTTAATTTGACCACTAGTGGGCGGGGCTTCTGTAGCTCCACCACTCTACAAAGGGATGTGAGTATTTTCAATTTAAATTTGTTTCAAATTCACCATGATGTCTTATCCGGCATAATATCCACAGTTACCCAACAAAGATGCCAATTGTAACTACAAGGTTGGGTTTCACAGTCACATAGGGTGAGAAATGGACAGTTCTAGGTCATTTTTTCATCCTTAACGTAACGGATAACGTAATTTTAAAACAACTAATTTTGTTAAGGATAAATTAAATGTTGGAGATTATAATAAAATTATCATGATGAGCGTTGAACTTAGTTCAAAGAGAATACTGTATCTTAAAAGACACAAGTTTATTTCTGTGTCACTTTTTTTTAGTATTTTTAACTTATTTAAGAACCTTTCAATTACCAAAAAAAACATTATGCATTGTACATATCTGTATGAAAACCTCCTTACTATTAAAAATTGTAATCCAAATTAAGAATATATTTTTTATTTACTGGTAAAAGTCATAAACTTAATTGTTGTATCCTTTCAAAGTGATTACGATTATTATATTATTTCAAAAATAATCATATTTTGATATTATTGAAAATCTATATTTACATTATTCTATCTAATTGGTTGTATTTTATATTATTATTCATAGAGTTATGTTTTATTTATTATTACTGTATATTTATTTACTGCTTAGAAAAGATCAACTCCTTTGGACAACAAGATGTCTTAATTTTATTTCAATAAATTTATTATAACTCATTACTCCCTAAACTGATACCAAATCTTTTAAATATTTTTTAAATTAGACTAATGGCCGCTTTCCGAGTATACCAGGACGTTATTTTGTATTCAAGCATATCAGTACCATGTGGACATCCCCACAAAAACTTAAAATATAATTTGAAAATATTTTTTGTAATATGAATATTTATTTTACCTACATGTTTTTACATACTTCTTCTTGATTTTAGTAGAGTTTTTTAGTTTAAATTCCCCCCACTAACTATTATACTATTCATCTCCATCTATTACTTTAATTATGATCTTAAATTTTTTTCTTTTTTTTTTCAAGTTTCTTTGTGCACATTATGTTCTTAAGTTTTCAAAAAACATGTTAAAGTGCTACGTTTAAGTTATTTATTTAATTATAGTTTTGTATTTGGATTTTTTTCTTTTATTCACCTATTTCTGAAATATCTTTCAATGTTAAACTTTTACCATTAACCTTTGATGAAAGTAGTTCATGTGAAGGTTCGAAACCTCATTCTACTCCTGGAACACAATATCCCGTATTTTTGACCTTTATATTCCTACCCACAGAACTGCTACACACATTCGTTGAACAACACTCTCTGGAACTCTCTTACTCCTAATTTCAACCATAGCTCATTCTTACGCTCTTTCCGAACCCTCCTCCCCGGCACGACA
The DNA here is from genome assembly GCA_930367205.1 of Acanthosoma haemorrhoidale. Classification (NCBI taxonomy): domain Eukaryota; kingdom Metazoa; phylum Arthropoda; class Insecta; order Hemiptera; family Acanthosomatidae; genus Acanthosoma; species Acanthosoma haemorrhoidale. The sequence continues at coordinate 4,092,484 of OV884013.1, forward strand.
GGCGTCTCCTAGTTTGGCAACCAATTCGTAAATAATTTGATTTATAATAGTCCACTTAAGCCCCTCAAGATATTTCATATTATAAATTAAAACGTTCAGATCATCTCTTCATTATATCACATGGTTCTTTACATAAAATTAAGTGTCTCTATCTTAAACATTGGACTCTAAAAAACTTACACAGACAGACTGACACAAAAGTAAAAATTTAAGCTTCCAATTTGAAAAAAAAAATTCCTGAACTAGATACATTGCTTTGTCTGTTTAAAATTAGTTCATGGTTGGAATACTTAAATTGTCCAAATGAAACAACCACTCAAATATTGTTGTAAATATTCCAAGCAATATGGTGGCATTTAGATTTAATTTGACCACTAGTGGGCGGGGCTTCTGTAGTTCCTCCCCTCTACGAAGGCCTGTCAGTATTTTCAATGGATGACATCATGGGTGGCATCCTGTTGTTCATACAATCATCCTAATGTTCATTCGAACTGTTTACCAAATCCATAATAATGTAGGTAGAACAATCAGATATGCTAAAATTTATTTATAAATAACTTGATACCCGCATAACAAAAGTTTGTTGGGGCATACTCTTATATGCATTATTTAAAACTTTGTTACTATATATAATTATCTGTGAATTTGAAGAGGCTATTAAAGGGAAAAAAAACTTCGTTAAAAAGTAAATAATTAAGCATCAAAATACGACACTTCATTATAAAAATTATATTGAGTTAAAAAATTCAATTTTAATCATCATGATTAAGAAAATTATTAGTTTGCCAAATACTTTTTAGAGCCTAATATACTTTAATACTTTTAGTCGTTTACACCATAACAATTACCTTTATGAAAGTTTATTTTTATTGATGTATGTACATGCGTATCACATATTATGTTGGAAAAATTGTTAAACTAATCACAGAATTTCTTTCTATAAGGATATTAATGTAGTGTACCATGTCTTTACCATGAGCGTTTAACTTAAATCAAAGAGAATACTGTATTTTGAAAGGACAAATAATTTGTATGGATAAAAACAGGCAGAATAACTGGAAGACATAGCTTTATTAACGAACAGGAATTCCGCCATAACCAGTAGTGTTCAGTCAAGTAACTAAGGATAGTTCAGATAATAGTTTGACTAATCCACTATTTGCAATTTATGATGACAATACTTTTATCAATCATCAACAGCTAATCAATGGCTAAACAAATGTTAAATATAATTAGCAAGTTCAGATCATGCTAGTCTTGTTTTAGTTTTAAAACGTAAATGTTTCATGTTTATTTGCACACGAAATCTTAGAAATGATCTAAGTAATTGGTCTCATCTTGACTGGTAAAAAGAGTATGAAAAATGAACTGATGATGAAAGACTTTTAGATTTAAGTTCTTCTATCACAGCTTTATTTATAGAATTATTTAAAGACATTTAAGGACACTAATGCAAAACGATAAAGGTAATTGATATAAATTACTACAAAATTGAAATAAACTATAAATCTTTATTTATTTAGATGTGTTCAATTTGAGAACTTTTTTTTTACAAACATAACTTAAACAGCAACAAGAAATTTAATAAAACAAAATAGGCTATGCAATAAAACAATTACAAGCTGTAAATTAAACAAATGAACAAGCAAACAACAATATATGAACAGATACAATAAAGAACATTAAGTAACTAAGTTTAATTTTCAGCCGAAAATCTTGATTGTAATGCTGATAATAAAAATTCGCTCTCTTTAGTCCAAAGCCTTCAATCAAGCAATCCACTTCAATTTCCATATCACGCACAGAAATTATCTGAAAAAAAATACAATGTAAATAAGTGAACTATATTTGAAATGATCAAAATTACTCAACATGGAAGATTGTATTCATATGTTACCTTTGTAGGGATCACATGGTAGTCCTAAGTTACAGGTTCGGACAATGTTTCTTAGATTTCCTCTTTTACCTTTCACAATACAAGGAACTTCTTCACGTCAACACAATCCTCCATCAAGGTACCAATAATCACAGAATAGAAATTTCGATGGCCTTGTGGATACAATGAAAAGACTTAACTTTTTACTATCACAACGATCTAACCTGGTTTAAACCAAGCCATGACAAGGTCTGGTCACGTATCTTACTTGGTAAAGAAAGTATAAACATTAAAACGCCTGTATTTAGGAAAATGTCTTTGTAATGTGGCTTTATGATTTTGGCGGTGGAGAATGGATTCCTTACACCTCAGAAATATTTTGAAAGTCTTGTGCAAATCGAAAATTCCTCAAACCAATTTGCAGGAACTACCTTTCAGAAAAAATAGTTTTTTCAAATTGGCGCATAAGTTCGCTGACAAAGTTTACTCGAACTGGAATATTTATTAACGCCAGATCTTCCAGCTGTTTTAGGCCAGCGATTGCGTGAAAAATCTGGCTAGAGTCCCATTCAGGGTCTGTGTTTTCCAGCCGAAGATTTCTCAAGTCGGAAAGGTGGGGCAGTAAAAATTGAGGTAGTTGTGAAATGTGTAGGACATAATTAAATACAAATGGGTCCGGGGGAGGTTCCTCGTTACAGTTGTTTGTTTTTATCGATAAACATTTCAAACTTTGCATATTTGATAACGAGTTTCGATACATCAAGTTCACATTTGTAAACGTCAAATCAACTTCTTCAAGACGTTCGAAATATTGTAAAGGTGCAAGGTTCACAGGCCCAGACCCCCCCAAGAACTCGAGTGACAGAATCTCTACTGTTCTTAGCATAGCTCCACCGTCAAACCAAAAAGTCACATTAGAAGGACATTTCCCTAAGTAAATACATTTCAATGTTTCTACTTTCTTTAAACCAATTAAAAGATTTGACCAGAACTTAAAGTCGTCACTTGATCTAAGCCAGGTTTGGTCCCTGTATAGATCCATCGGCCGCAAATCTAGAATCTGCGTGCCATGCCTCATCATCGCATCCACAAGGCCATCAATGTTTGTTATTCTCCAATTTTTCAGGGCGATCTTTTGCCAATTTGTGCGCCGTGACGCGATTGACCGCCACTGTTCGGACACCTGTGACGCCCTCATGATGTCCAAAGTTTCCAAATATGGCATCGTATTGAGCAATACTATTTGGGTTGTCCATGCATCCATCGTATAGTTCTCCATCTCAGGATCCTGAAAAATACACAAACAATTATCAGCTATTTTTTAAAACTGCAACATGATGAGGAAGACAATAAATATTGATTGGTGAATTTCCCGGGCAGTTTTTTCACGTTCGGGAGTTCAAAATTTCAGTTGAAAAACGTCAATGGCCTTAAAATTGTTCAATTTTTTAATTCCCATCTCCACTTTTTTTTCTTAAAAGTAAAAAACTTTCGACAAATTCATAAAACTTAAATGTTTGAGGCAATAGAAGATTTTTTTTTTATATTCAATAAGATTTTCAAAATTTCCACCTGTTCCACAAAACTACTTTTTAAATAAAATCTGGCAAATAGAATGACATCATAATAAAACAAAACAAAAATAGTAATAACAACATAGAATAAAGTACATAGGATCCACCTACAACAAGTATAACAACTGTTTACGCCTGTAATTCGTTTATTTTGTTTATTGAGAAAAAAAATTATCATTCATTGTTTAAGCCCGAATAAGGGGTCTTGCGCTGACAAGTAATTATCTAACAAAGTACCCTCGTAAAATTTATTATAAAAAAAAGTGTAAGAGATAAATATTTTTTTTTTTTTTTTTTTTTTGTATTTGTTTAGTTTTATATAAAGAATTAATAATTATTGATATTATTATAAATGTTCTAAGAATATCTTTGTGTTTCGAATGCGAGTGTATTGATTTTGTTTTAAGTGAAATATGTTGGAAAGTAAACAAAACGAATAACGATACGGGACGCCTCCGAGGCCCCGTAATCGGATTGAGGACACTACATCCTTTATAGAGGATTAAAAGGACGGAGCACCGGGATAAGTCGCTCGCAGAGTCTGTGTGGATCCAGACCTGAGTTGGCCAACACACACCAGAGTGCCCTCCCTCATCTCACCGCCTTATCGGCCTGTTGCTTACTTATCACCGCCTTATCGGCCTATTGCTTACTTATCACCGCCTTATCGGCCTATTGTTCATGGGGAGCACCTCTGGTTGGAAATTCGATTTGGAACAAGTATGGATATGGGCATATCGATCATCGACTCACCGATTCCATCCACCTGGAACCTCACAGCTGATTGACTAATCCACTATCTAGCTACGACAGGTAACCTCGATGGACGTAGCTTTCACGTACCGAGGGTTTATGTTGTTTGTTTACGTCGTTCATCAGTTTACACCAAATAACACCAAACTATTTATACGTATAGATAAACATGGACAGTGATGGAACAACAACAATGTGCAAAAGTTTGTACAGTAAGAGATTAAAAACAATAAAATTAACACAAAAGAAAAAAAGAATGTGACATACAAACTAGCAACTAACATTTATCATCGTATAGTAAACCATCAAATAAAAATAATTACACGTACAAAAATGGAAAAATTAAAGAAAGAATGAGTGAATCGTTGGGAATAGAAGAGCTTGGAAGGTTCGTGAGGGTGAAGCAGGGGAGATAGAATTAGGAGGTAGAGAATTCCAGAGATCGGTAGAGCGAGCAAAGGAAGGACCGACATGCTGCAGTTTATAAGATTGTTGGTTATTTTTTTGAAATAGTTTCTTTTTGCATTGTGTTTGGGTCTTTTTAACTTAATAACTTGAATTGTTTGTTTGTAGAGTTTAAGTTGATCTTAATTTCTTTCTTCCTGGGGAGGGAGGCCTCTTGAATCGGACATTAACTGTCCACAGTTCAGTCTAATCTGAATCAACGAAAATGATCAAAATAATAAAATTAATGAAACGTGCGTCGATCCACTTTTGTTCCAACTTTGTTGTTCAAATTTATCAACGTAACAAAACAATGAATATGTAAACTCTATTAATAATAGTTTGTCTTGCAAAAGAGAAAATAACTTAATGTAAAAAAGAAAAACATACACAGAATCCTCAGTAGAACTAATCCCTGTACACTGATTAGACAGCATTAGGGATTATTCATTTCATATAAGCTAAGTTTTTGATTAATTTTTATTTGTAACTGCATCCGTAATTATTACAATTTACATACTTGTTACAACTAAAACATTTAATAATTTCCCTATTATATATATGTATATACAGTTGTTTATTAAATTTTCCTATTTACAATTAATAGCAATAATAAATTTGAGCACGAATAGTATTACCAACTTTCCTAATTTGAATTCTCTTTACTCTGGAGGCAACTACTTTCCTGTGGATGGTACTCTTGGTTGGACAGTCCCAGAACCATGTCTCGCAGACTGGGGAGGAAGGGCGAGGTTTCATGCTCTTAAACAGACGACGGCAATACTAATTTACTCAAATTTATTATTTTAGAAGTACAAGAGACAGGCATAGAGACTTATAAGGTAGACAATAAAGAGAGAAATTATAGAAATATGCGACTTTACCACTAGAGGTCTAGAGACAGAGTGAGCTCCCCTCCACATGTGACCGCTAACAGGGCGGGGGAAGCCAATCCCCCCCCCTCCTGGTTTTATTTCTAAACTATTTCCCATACTGGAAATATTTAGAGAGAACATCCCGGATTATGCAAGGGAATAATAAATTTTGTTGCAATAAAACAAAAACCCTGAACAGTCAAACACGTGCTTTACGAGAGACAAGTTTAGATTCATGGTTCACTACGTGGATTGTGCGCTTTGAGTAATAAATAAAATTTTATTAGGTTATCAAGGAAAACCAAAGAACCGATTACGTATAAATGCGATAAGAAGCGAACATTACAACAAAAAGGCTGGTTTGTTGCTTAATAAGGCAACATATCCTCAAATATTGTTATTCCCTTACGTGACAGCAACGTCAGGAAAATATTATTTTAAAGACAAATAAGAAATAAATTGTGTATTTTATATGCAAATAACGAATAATATGTTAAAGTTAGCTATTAGAAGACAAATAATTATTCAGCTTTTGCTATAGTCGAGAGATGATTGCTCCCTGGCTATTGTCATTGTTACTAATAAATAAACTATTTACATATAATCACAGAAAAACATCGCTTACAATATATAAAAAAAAGAAATGTAACACTCACTGTTAGCTGAAGAAATGTGTCTGAGGGACCCCCACCCTAAACCCACCTTACAAAAAAGTAATTTACACATTGAAGAACTTAAATTTCCTTTGCATATTCAATACAATAGGAATAGACCATTTCAGAAATATATTGTTAGGTAGACAGGTAGCTATGCATTTTATAAAACTTAATATTCAAGGAATTTATCATTTATCCTGAAAGACACGAACAAACAAGGCTTTTAAATCAAATCATACCAAGATACACCTTAATGTGGAGCTTGTAATTGTTTCTTATTTACCAACAGCTCAGTGTTGGGCGACTCCGCTGTCGATGCTAATATAAGTAAATTTTCCAAATGACACCCTGGTGACATCTTATATAAATTTACAGAACGATTGTTCGCATATACACGTTGCTACAAGCATGTAACAGTCACTAGTGGTCACACTGGTTTTTTTGACAGAAGATAAATGCACTTTAATTAATCTTATTCCTTAGAAGTGAATAGAATTTCATGTAAGTGGACTTGGTTTAAAAAAAAATTAATTTTACATGTTTAGTGTAGCATATTTTTTGCTTTAGTAATTATGAAGCTGGTATATCTTTTTGGGCCCTGAGCGCTGTTGTAAGGCAACGTTTTTTCTGCAATAAAAGTGGAAATCTCTCTTTGCAGTTTGTTTTGTATTTTAAAAGGTTCGCCTTTGTCGGAAGGATTTCTAAAAACTTGCATTTCAGTTGTTCTGGCCGATAAATGGCTACTGAACACTGTCCCATCACAGAAGGCTGTAAATTATTGTCTGCCTCAAAAGTGCAGCACTGTCTTTGAGTCGTCATGGTCACTTAAGCCATTGTTTTATATTTTCAATAGATTTGCAAAGAAAGAAGTTTTGAGAAAAAATAATATAACAAATTAGGGGTCTTTTAGGGAATAGGGACCCCTGATTGTTTGTAATAATTTCTCTAGTCCATTATCTCTAAATGAAAGGTTCGGGGAAAGTGTTTAGTAAAATATGTTTTAGTGTTCGAACATATTTATATTCTGGTGGCCAAAAATTTACGTAATTTATTAATTGATTGAACAAATTATTACCGCTATTTCTGTTATGCCATAAAAATTCAAACAAATATGAGTCTATCAAACTTCTTCTTGCACCATGTTCTTTTTTGTTTCTTGCCTTTGATGATTCAATTCATTGTATATGACTACCTGTGGTGGGATCTACGAAATTTCGTGAATGATTCATTGTACAATGCTGGTAATTCATTCCTGGTATGTTAATAATGCGAGTTTAGGATGCCCACATATCAGATACAATGGATGTACCGGGGTGAATACATTCTGATATTGTTTTCATTAGTGTTTCCGATGTACGGTCTGGCACGCAATACATGAAGCATTGATTATCTTTCTGACAAACACCTCCGAAGACCCATTGATTAGGATAAATTCTACCAACGTGATTTTTGTGCCGAGAAAAACTCGATTCGTCTATCTCAACTGTTTTCCTTGGCACTCCGATCTTTCTGAATTTTTTTAATAAATGATCTGCGCAAATTTCTCGAAACATATGTTTCCAATCTGTAATAGTATCGGTTGCTAATCCTAGTTCCTCTTGACAAAATTTAGTAGATGCATATTCTTTTGTCCGGCAGTATAGCAAAATAACAAATTTATTAAATGGCAAATTACTGTTTTCCAAAAATGTTCCTTTTCTCAATCCAAAGGTTTCTTTGCAGCCTCTCACGTAGCATCTCCATCTAGCCTTTTCGCCTAGATAAAGTTTTATTTGATGGCCTTTAGAACACATTTTTTTCACTTTTCAATACCCCTATGTAAAATATTGATCAATAAGATCAAATGAATATCATTTGGGGCAAGCAGTTTCTTTAAGCTTCTCCCTACGGATATAGGTTGTTCTTTTTATCATCGGCTTACGTGCATGAAAAATGAAGTGTCAATTATTAAAAAAAGTTACGAATAAGTGTTCGTCGTCTTCAATATGTTTCTTCAGCCTAAATCTGCAACCTAACAAACAATGTAGACTACAGCTTAGTATCAATCGGATATATAATAAAATTAAGACATTTTTAGATAAACTAAAGAATAATTTTAAAGTGAACTTAATAATAAGCAGGTATACGAACGAGTACTGTATATGCCCATGGCCACTGCCGCCTGTATAAACTTGAGAAATTTGAACTTTTTATTGAATTAAATTTTTTTTAACGTTAACTATTTATTGAAACTAAATAAATATTACTAGTCACCATTAATACTGATAAAAAAAATCGTTCCAATTTGGGTACCACCCCCGGGTATAATATATAGGTGTGTGTGTAGTAAAGTACATATATACATATATATATATATGTATACTGTGTGGAGTACAGTAACTATATATATTTAATTCTAATAAATATAATAAAAATAAATAATTATTTCTATCACATAAATCAATAAGAGCTTCAATTTAATTCATTTAATACAAATGATTAGGGCAGGTGAACAGCTGTTTCACCAGGGTGTATAGTACAGTATATACTGTGTGGAGTACAGTAAATATATATACATTAAATTCTAATAGATATAATAAAAATAAATAATTAATTCCATCGCATAAATCAATAAGAACTTCAAGTTCCATACAAATGATTAGACCAGGTGAACAGCTATTTCACCAGGGTGTATAGTACAGTATATACTGTGTGGAGTCCAGTAACTATATATACATTAAATTCTAATAGATATAATAAAAATAAATAATTAATTCCATCGCATAAATCAATAAGAACTTCAAGTTCCATACAAATGATTAGACCAGGTGAACAGCTATTTCACCAGGGTGTATAGTACAGTATATACTGTGTGGAGTCCAGTAACTATATATACATTAAATTCTAATAGATATAATAAAAATAAATAATTAATTCCATCGCATAAATCAATAAGAACTTCAAGTTCCATACAAATGATTAGACCAGGTGAACAGCTATTTCACCAGGGTGTATAGTACAGTATATACTGTGTGGAGTCCAGTAACTATATATATTTAATTCTAATAGATATAATAAAAATAAATAATTAATTCCATCGCATAAATCAATAATAACTTCAAGTTCCATACAAATGATTAGACCAGGTGAACAGCTATTTCACCAGGGTGTATAGTACAGTATATACTGTGTGGAGTCCAGTAACTATATATATATTTAATTCTAATAGATATAATAAAAATAAATAATTAATTCCATCTCATAAATCAATAATAACTTCAAGTTCCATACAAATGATTAGGCCAGGTGAACAGCTGTTTCACCTGGGTGTATATTACAGTATATACTGTGGGAGTCCAGTAACTATATATACATTAAATTCTAATAGATATAATAAAAATAAATAATTAATTCCATCTCATAAATCAATAATAACTTCAAGTTCCATACAAATGATTAGGCCAGGTGAACAGCTGTTCGGCTTCCTTAAGCCTCAGTTGCAGTTCACGGCCCGTGGAGATAGGTTGGGGGTTGGTTCTTCTGTAGTTGTCCTCTTGTGGTAATTGTGTAACTACAGTGCTTTTACTTATTGTGTTGATATTCCAATACTCATTGGTCAAGATAGTACATAACGAAAATGGATCTTTATATAAGTTTGATTTGCGATTAGGTATTTCGATTTACATTGATCAGCATAGTATAAAACGAAAATGTGTTTACTTGCTTTTTAATAGTTTTGACTTGGTAATAAGGTATTTTAATCTGTGGGTCAGGAAGTCTGGTGATGGGCCAGGAAATGCTCAGGGTCATGTGGGGTGTGTCTTGTGTTAGAGGTACTGTGGCTGGTGTGGGACGTGTCATCCTCAGGCCGCATCGAAACTAGGTCCTGATATCACACAGATCGAGGAGCTGGCAGAGAAAGCTTAGCATGGGCAAAGGCCAAAGGAAGAAAGCTTTGAGGCAAGACAAGAGAAACTTGGGGGGGGGGGGGAATCTAAGAACAGTTCAATCGCAGGAGAATGGAGTGACCCAGACGAAAGTAGTTGTCGCAGGGTAGAGTGCTATGGTTTAAGCTTTATAAGGTAAGGCGCCATCTTACATAGTTTTGACCCCAATACTCTATCATGTGAGGCACCTTTCTCTGAGTTGCTCCAGTCTTTTGTTTAGAGCCGCTCTTAGATTCTTTGCCTTCAAGTTTCTCTTGACTTACCTCACTGTTTTCTTCCTTTGGCGTTTGTTTTTACTAGGCACTCTCTGTCAGTTTTTCGATCCGTAGGATATTGGCATCTAGTTTTGAAGCGATTTAAGGACGGCATGGGCTCATCTCAATGACATTATTTTTAACACATGACACGCATGAGTATTTTTTAGCTCTGAACTTTATTTTTATCCTCACGTCAATAAAGGGATTCAATCAGAAGGTTTGTTTTTTTGATTTTCTCCTCTGTTTCGGAATTGTCTTCTCTGGGCTGACAATAATATAGGGGTTCAATTAAGGATATTTCTTGTACAGGCAGGTCTGGTCCATTGATTAAGTTAGGCTCTTGCTGACATTCTTTCGGAACAGAGGAAAAAGAATGGCAGTTGCGGGTATCCCAACGAAATTTTGTTTCATTTCAATTGGCCTACTTTGTATCCTCAAGCATCGCTGTGCTCCATGAGCTAGGCGAAGCGCCCTGGTCTTAACTGTTCTAAATTAATAAGTTTCATTTGAAATGGAGACCGCTGACATTGGATAACCCAAAGTAACAGCGGGGGCAGTGGAGGGAAAAAATCAGAATGAAGACTTCCGCCACTGATGAGAGGGAAAATAGATCACGTCCACGGAGGAAAGTGGTGCAAGACGAGCAGCAGTGATCTCGGAGAAACCACTCATCAAGAAGACACCGGTGAACGAAGATGAAATGTAGTCTAAGCTTTATAAGGTAAGGTGACATCTTGCACAGTTTTGACCACAATACTCTATCATGTACCTTTGTCTGAGTTGCTCCAGTCTTTTGTTAAGAGCCGCTCTTAGATTCTTTGCCTTCAAGTTTTTCTTGACTTACCTCACTGTTTTCTTCCTTTGGCGTTTGTTTTTACTAGGCACTCTCTGTCAGTTTTTCAATCCGTGTGATATTGGCATCTAGTTTTGAAGCGATTTAAGGACAGCATGGGCTCATCTCAGCGACATTATTTTCAACACATGACACGCATGAGTATTTTTTAGCTCTGAACTTTATTTTTATCCTCATAGCAATAAAGAGGATTGGGTCTTTTTGGGAATAGGGACCTCTGTTGTTTTTAATAATTTCTCTAGTACATTATCTGTAAATGAAAGGTTCGGGGAAAACTTTTAGTAAAAGATGTTATATTGTTTAAACATATTTATTCTGATGGCCAAAAATTTACAATGTCATTTATTAAACAAATTATTACCGCTATTTCTGTTGCGCCATAAAAACTCACACAAATATGAGTCTATCAAACTTCTTCTTGTACCCTGTTCTCTTTTTTTTCTTGCCTGTGCTTGTACTCACCTTTGTATTAATTAATGTACTGATCTGCTATTTAAAATAAGTATTCACTTTACCGGTTTAACTTGGTTCAACAGGAAGCACTAAACTAACTAATTATAGGCTCACTGGTGTTTGGTCAAAAGGGCTAAAGTCACCATTTTTAAGGCAATAAGGTTTTTATGTCTTCTTGACCAAAAAATTCAGCATTTTTTTTTCATTAGTACAAACGGCTTAACTATCAGGTCATTTACCTTCAATACTGACAAATTAATCCACTCACTTATAAATTCATGGCCATTAAAGAATTACCAGTATATTAATAACATAGTTTACATAATTTGGACTTAGGGAGTCAATGAGTGATCCGTTCAATTCCGTCTTGTAGTTAAACGCATATTTATGTTATTGGCTCGCTCACGAACGATACTTCAAATTAGTCCTTCTATCCAGCCTTTTTATTTCATTGCTGTTTGTGTCATTTTCAAATCTGTATAGTGGAATATATATATTTTGTTGAGGATGGATACAACAGGTAAAATAACCATTGTGTATTGAACTTCTTTTAATTAATCATAAAATAGTGAAAACACATTAAAATCAATAAATGCATTTTAATATAATTATAACTAATAATCGTAATTAATAATAGGACCAACACCACCAATATAGAATGCAATTTATTTCATTATATTGAATAAAAGGGTTTAGGGCTCATAATATCAGCTGGTCACTTTAAAATGTTTTCATTTGCAGATGTGGCGGAATCTTTTAAGGTCGTCAAGCAAGAAATTAAAGAAGAATTTGACTGTAAGTGTTTGAAATTAACATAGAATGTATAGTTTTGTGTTTATTAAGTTGGTTTTAGTACTGAGGTCTCTAATATATATGTCATACATAATTTCTTTAGTAAACAAAACTTTAAACAGGATTCTCCTAGCTTATTGTGACCCGCAATAAATATGACGGAATTTCAGCATTGAATGTATTTTGTGACTTGAATTTTCTTACTTAAGCCTCATACTACAGATATCACTCATAGGCTTTTCTGCTCTTATTAATCTCTCTTAATTTATCTCACTATTAATCTTATAACTGGTACTCAGCATTTCCTTGAAATCCTACATTTATAGTTTTGTTACTTTATGACATTGTTTGAAATTTCAAACTTTTGAACTATCAGATTTTAAGACATTGGTATACATAATTAGACAGATTTAAAAACAGGCCAGACTTAATAAATGCAGACACAATTTAAAGTTTTATACTTGATGCAATTTGTAATTATAGTCTGCCTACGATTGGCAAGAGCCATTTTTCTCCCTCCAAAAGTAATATCAATGGCCGTTCTGTTTTTAAAACGACTTTTAATTTATTTGCATATGAGATAGGTAAGCACTTAACCTACTATCCTAACTATACTATTAACTTCAATTAGCTTAAATCTAATATAAATCTGTGCGAACATTGTCGAAGCTGTAATTCCAGTCTATATAAAGAATATAACTATTAGTCGTAAATTGATGCAATTAATTTTATGAGACCAATATTTCCAAAATCATTTGGACCATTTATAAAATATGCAGTGTTTTTATTTGGATTACTGGTGTATTTTTGCTTTGATCAATATTTGTTCATTATTAGCTTGCTGAATCATTGAAAGTTTGGATTGCAATGCTTTAGTAACTAAGAAAACATTATGAACCAACAAGTTGAAAGCTGAATAGGAACTGCCATGTAATTTAAATGTTCCATTCTTTATAAGCCTATAATATAAGTGAACTGTTTCGTACGGTGGAGTATTATACAAATATAAGACAATATTTGTCGAAACTGAAGTGGAATGTGAAAGACCTCTTGCCTTTTTCTTAAACAGCAATGCCACTGAGTCGTATCCTCATTGAAAGTAAAATAAGTTATTTTATGTCATGCCCCTAAATTTTAATGTAGCTGAATCCATTATTTGAAACAGCAGCAAGTGAAGAAGATACTGTTCAGATTACGCTGGAGAAATATATATTGTGCCAATACTTTTATTAAATTTAATTCATTTTTCCAAACATGTTTATTTCTGGCAAATATCAAAAAGTTAATAAAAGAAGAGTTTTTTTTTGTTTAGTTATTATAATTAATTAATAATTTACCCATGTAAATGATATTCAAGTTCACCAAGAGAACAGTTTGAACAGTTTTTCATATAAATTCTTCCCGATAACTGACGTGGTTAGAAATTTCTGATAAGGGAGTGACATGGACTGCAGGTAATAGTTAACTAGGCTAGCACATGTGTAACCCTTCTGTTCTCGTTGGCAATTGGTTTCCGATCGCATTCTTTAAGGAAAAGAGGGTAGTGGTATCACAGGCCATCTGTACATAATTTTGATGACATGTTAGCTATAGCTGTCTCTTCCAGCATTCCTCTCGGTTGGAAGATCACACTTATCCTGGAATGTTTCCTTGTCGGTGACGGCATAACTCCATTGATCCCCATTACAGACCCAAAAGGAGTTGGAAAACTTTTAATCAACACTTTGTGTACCTCTTACACTTTTCAGAGTCCTATGTTACTCAATAGTAATGTATAAAACTACCAGATTGAGTAGGATGTTAAAAACTCGCTCAGTCAAATATTATAGTTTCATTTTGTTTATTAATTTAACTATTAGTGTATATTACAGCCATGATTTATATAAATATATGATATGTTACTCCCAGGGCTAGGAGCATAAATATTGTAGCATAGCACCCTATCCAGGTGGCTTTTCTCACCTCTCTCTATCCAGTTTGATTCCTTCAGCATTAGCCCTTGTAGACTCAATGACACTGTAGCGCTCTGAGCAATGACCTTGAACATTATTGTATCCGACCAAGAGCAAAATACTGTTGACTTAAAGAAGTAATTTCCAGGCAGTTGGGAACACAATCTTCATTGGGAGTAGAAGAGAGAAGAATGTCACATTCTCGAAAAAAATTCCATGGACCATTATGCTATATTTTTAATAGTTTAGTTTTTTTATGCTTTATTACTAATATAAGAATTATTTTAATTGGTTAAATTTGCAATTCAGTACTTTTTTATTTGCAGGTAGTCCAGTCCACTGTAATACAGAAGAAGAACTAATCGAGGACAATGGTGAGTACACAAAACTATTTCTGAAGTATTCTGCAATATATGAATACATAAAAATGTCTAATTTTTGTCTGACTGATAGAGCTATCAGTACAGCACTGGTAGCAATCATCATTATGTAACATTACTTGCTATAATCATATTATTTAACTATCTTCTAAAACACTTCATTTTAAAGTTCTTGTTTTAATTAGCAGATGGTCCAATCCGGTTTAAAGAAGAAGAAGAACTTATCATTGATGACGGTGAGTACACTAAAGAATATCTGAAGTATCTGCCATTATATAAATATATTCAAAAGGTAATTTGTAATAAATTACAGTTTTAATTTAAGATGAAAATTCAATCAATTAGAAAAATCAAACTTTTACTTTTTTTATGAGAGAACAATGCAGTTTCAATTTCATTCATGAAATTTTTTTACTGATAATGTTACTATGTAACTATTTCTGAAGTATTCTGCTATATATGAATACATAAAAATGTCTACTATCTGTCTGACTGATAGAGCTATCAGTACAGCACTGATAGCAATCATCATTATGTAATATTACTTGCTATAATCATATTGTTTAACTATCTTCTAAAACACTTCATTTTAAAGTTCTTGTTTTAATTAGCAGATGGTCCAATCCGGTTTAAAGAAGAAGAAGAACTTATCATTGATGACGGTGAGTACACTAAAGAATATCTGAAGTATCTGTCATTATATAAATATATTCAAAAGGTAATTTGTAATAAATTACAGTTTTAATTTAAGATGAAAATTCAATCAATTAGAAAAATCAAACTTTTACTTTTTTTATGAGAGAAAACAATGCAGTTTCAATTTCATTCATGAAATTTTTTTACTGATAATGTTACTATGTAACTATTTCTGAAGTATTCTAAAGTCTAACTACTTATAGAGCTATCAGTACTGCACTGGTAGCAATCATCATTATGTAACATTACCTGCTATATTCAAATTGTTTTACTATCTTCTATAGCACTTCGTCTTTTATAACTTAGTTTGAAGTTTATTAGTTCTTGTTTTTATCAGGAGGTGATCCAATCCATTTTAAAGAAGAAGAGGAGCTAATCTTGGACGATGGTGAGTACACTAAAGCATTACTGAAACATCTCTCATTATATAAATATGTAAAAATGTCTACTATCTTGTTGTGAGATTACTCAAGCATAACTCTGATATTGCATTGGTAGCTAACATCATAATGTTTCATTATTCATTAATGCTTTAATCAACATTTTTAACTATCTTGTAAGACTCTTCACTTCACTATTTATAAGTTAGTAATACCTTACTCTTTAATCAGGTGATCCAATCCACATTAAAGAAGAGCTAATTATGGACGATGGTGAGTACACTAAATCATTACTGGAGCATCACTCAATATATTGTTATGTTTTTTATATATATTGTTTATATTATAATTAATCTGAGCTTTTAAAGGTTCTGTTAATATAAAAAAGAATTCTGGCAATAGGAAAATTGTTTAATTACCAAACGATTCATTAATTTATATACATAAGCATGTCTGTGACAAAATTACAATGTTAAAACAAATTTTCTATTTTACCTTAATATTTACTAATTTTTATGTCCTTTTCTCTTCTTTGTTCTTCCGTGAATTCTTCTTTTGTTGCTGTTGTGCCACACTATCAGTAAACGTCCACTGCTATCATCTCAATCCTTCTTCTTTTACAAACTCTTCTTCCATCTACTGTTCACCATATGCTTGTCTCCTGGGATGGTCAAAAAGAACAAGACTCACCTTGTCTCCTGGGATAATCAAAAAGAACAATGCCTGCCTTCCGCTCTCTTGTGCTTTTTACACGCGTCTTATGCCTTGCCTTCTTGATTTTTTTATCCTTCTTTCTTCCAACGCCAGTTGTCTCATATATTTTAACTTTTCTTATTTTAAAGTTAACAAATACAATAATAAAATATTTGATTTTAATCATGACTTAATTAATCAATACTATTTATGACAAATATTAACATTATACAACGGCAGCAAATAATGTCCATACATTCATAACCATGATCCACGGGTCGTTTACCGCCTTTTTATGCCCGCTAATTTCAAATCAAAAGCAACATCATAGAGTTCACATCAAATATCACAACATTCGGGTCCGATTTAAAAATTTTTTGAGCGTGTCGATAAAACTTTTTATTTCACTTCACTTTTGATTTTACTTTCACTTTTTCAGCACAGTACTTTAACAATTTGCATTTTCTTACAACTAAATTACAATATCAAATTATGTGTCACCAAAATTTTACAGGTTTCCAAATGTAATTGTACAATACAATATTTTAACATTCAATTATATTACAATAAATTTTTAATTTTCAAGTCTTTACATTGCTTGATTGATATTATTGTCATAATAAGGCTTTAATAGTGTGGCATGGAACGTTCCAGGAATATTTTCTCTATCATCTGCTATTATGAAAGTGGATTTACTAACTCGATTAACAATTTTATATGGCCCTTCGAAAATAGGTAGCAGTTTTGCATTTGTTATACCTGCCTTAGGTATGCTTAAGGCTTAAACAAGGACTTTATCTTGTAATTTAAATTCAGTAATTTTTTTTTTTTTATTATGTTTGTTTTTATTTAAATCTCCCATTTTATTTAATTTTTATAAATATTTATAATTTTTATTATTAATAAAGGGTTCCAAGTAATCTATAGATATA